>CAXIPT010000067.1:41636-57772 GCA_964030475.1 Tethya wilhelma
TGGTACTTACGTTCATAACTCTGAATGATCTTGTAAACATATATTTTTTGCTGTCCAAAACACTGTAGTTGCTGAGATTTGAAGCTTTTGTGCTTCTTTTAGCGCTTAGCTTCGAGGCCACGCCTACTGATTTGGTGTGCGTTATCTAGAATTTTTGTGGAATAGAAGCACAGAAATTCATTCATAGCTGCTGTTACTGTTAGTCAGTGTTGTTTGGCAAGACAGGCAGGAGTTGGCCTGCTTTCTATGTAAGCATATATATAGGGCATGCATACATTTTTACATAATTGGAGCTAATGTATCTGTAGTTCAAATTTATGTAGTTTGAGACTTTGCTCAGGTGAGCATCAATACATGTGTAATCATAGCAAAGCTCATCTGGTTCATCATCTGTGACATTTGCTGCTTCACCACAGTTAGCTATGTGGCTAACCTGGGCCATATGTATAAGCGTATAGTGACTGGACAACTCAGCCTCTTTCAGGCTGGCCTACATGCATGCCTGGGCGGTGAATAATTATGATACATTCTTTTACAGAATGTATGCATGTAACTGTGCTAGCTAGTTGAGTGTGCCGAGGCTTATGCACCATCGGTGCCTTCATTATAATTAAGCGAGTGGAAAGAAAAACAAATCATAGTATTAATAATAATTATTAATATTAATTATTGCTTAAATCTAATTCCTGTTTGTCACTTCTTATTAGATGAGACTGACTGTGGCAAGATTGCTAACAGTGTTTCTATATATATATCGTTAATTTTGATAAATTCACCAGGTCTCAAAGACAATTGATGATCGCTGAAGAGTTTAACTATTGGCTTGGTGTTTAGCACCTTAATTTGGTGCTCCTTCTGAACTGTTACTATTGGACAATGGTAATAATTAAGTGATTGATTTGTGAATTATAATAATTATAATCAACATGTTTATGACACTGTAAACATCCACAATTATTAGTTTCGCCACTCAAAGAGGGCAGTTGTAAACATAGAGGTGTTTATCGTCCGAAACTGAAGCCAGTCTAGTGCCAGTGATGTTGTAGCACACACTCCACACCTGCCATATATGGAAACACACAGTGCTCATTAATTGGAATCACATAGCCTCATACATACGTACCCACGTACCTGATTGGAATGCTCTTCAAACGTATGACAACATTTTCTAGTGCTTGTGTCCCAAACCTTCACCGTCGTGTCACTGGAACTGAAGAATAAGATGTGTAAGGTACAATGTTACCATGGCAACTACACCAAGCACATACCCAGTGGCAAACTGCTGGTTGTCGGGGGAGAAGGCCACAGAGAGCACCCATGAACTATGACCTGACAGAGTGCCGGCAAGATTAGCATGTTGCCTGGAGAGAAATATTGAAAATGAGTCTGTAGATCAGTTCTGTAATTAGAGATCAAGAGGTGCATGATCCTTACACGTCATAGATCTTTATCTCCTTGTCGTCTGATGCAGTCACTAGCAGTTTAGAGTCGGGAGAGAAACACAGAGACCTCACGGGCATGGCATGACCTGAGGACAGGAAGTGGGTGTGGTCTAGATGGTATTAATGATTACATCATCATATACTTACCTTCGAGGGTGTGTAGTAGTCTGCCGGTCTGAAGATCAAAGAGATTAATTATCCCATCAATTGCACCAGATGCTATCAGCTTCCCATCAGGACTCTGAGAGAGAGAGAGAGAGAGAGGGAGAGAGAGAGAGAGAGAGAGACTTCAGATGTAGCTCTTCTTTAGAAAGTTCACAGTTAACATAATAGCATGCATATTAAGCTATAATAAGCTATAATACCCCCCACACACCTGTACAACGTACATAAGCGATGCTCATGGTGAACTTGCCCCTGGTGTCCAGAGCGCTTGCCTTCTTCCCCTCCTCAACACTGAACAGGTTGATCTTCCCATTATGGCTCCCAGTGGCCAGGAAGCGGGAGTCAGGGGAGAACACCAACGTCCAAACATCAACTGGATGACAAGAGTTACCATGACAACACACACACTTGCTCACAATGACCTCTGACCTGGTCCACCGTCAATGCTCTTGAGTAGCTTCCCCTCCTCCAGCCCCCACAGTTTGATGTAGCCATCCATCCCACTGCTAGCAGCCACTGCAAGGGGGATATTGTGATGGGAGGAAACATTGTCAAGTTAGGGCCAATCATAATAAAGTAACCTCCATTTACTCTTGTATGGAAAATATAATTTACTCATCACTTCAAACACTTTTACTTTTAAAGAGTTCCCTTACGCTGTCCAGTGGGATCCATTGCCACAGAAACCACACCAAGCTGATGACCTTCAAATGTCCACTTGTGATCCAAGCTAGTTGTGCCTTCATCCCTAGGGAGGAGAGAGAGAGAGAGGGTCAGCTACTAGCTAGGCTGGCACAGCAGAACCATACCTACCATGTCCATGTCTTAACAGTGCTGTCAACTGAACCAGTGAGTATTAACTCCTCCCCAGTAGCCTGGTTGGTGCCCCATGTTAGCCCCCAGATCCCATCGCTGTGAGCTGAGTAGGAGGAGAGAAACATAGACAGCATGCAGGTGAACATGCAGAGGAGTCACGGTCTGCATGCAGTCACAGAGACGAGGATGATTTATGTACCTTGGTGTTGCTTGTGTAAGACACTGTACTGTGATTGTGTGCGTGTTACAACAGTATCATATATAAACAGCACGTTTGATTGTCCAATATACAACATTTCTTACCATGGTCTGTGAATTTCCAATTAATGCTCACGAACAAAGGCCGCGGAGAAGGGGCGGGGTCTGGGGACGAGACTAAGCCAAGGTCCGCGCCAACGACAACGTTGATTGCTTAAAAATTGCTGAGTCAGTGATTTTTCTGCCTTTTCAGCATTTTTTCTCTGTGTATTGTCGGTATACCTCCGTAAATGTTGCTGAATCAGCAGAAAAAGATCGCTGATTCAATTTACTTAATCCCCAATTGCGCCGCAGACACTTGCAACCTGATCCTCTGGTCCGATCCGACGTGGCGTCCCATCAATCGATCATGATATCGATCTTAGGGTGTCCAACGTCAAATTTCAAGAGTAGCAAATTGAAGTCCTTGCTAGTTATTTGTGTAGACCTGAAAAATTTATATGGTTTGATGTAATCATGCATTGTTTTCCTTCGCGAGGCGTTTCACAATTTTGCAAAATAATAATAATAATAATAATAATAATATAATGAACACTCCATCAAGAGGAGCAAGAACGACAACATATACATACAACAAATTATAAGTTGATAATTAATAGTTATAATGTAGATATACAATAAACTTCATGGTCTAAATGACAATTAGCAGACTGGTTACATCTAACATCTCTGATAAAACTTGCACACAGTTTGTCCGATTCTGAATAATGCTTGCAATGCTTCTGACCTAGCTAAATGTTATAACCAAGATAGTTATACAGGCGAGAAGAAGAATGAAGAAACAAACCAGAGATGAGAGAAGACTTAGACTTGAGAGCAGACATCAGGAGACCTCTAGACCTTACAAGAACGGTATTGTATACACTTTGTAATTTAGCAACGGAGTGGACTATACCAGTCATATAATAGTTAGTCAGTTATATAATATAAAAAATTTTGTAAAAATAATCAGTGTAGGAATGGGCAGTGCTGTAAAAAGCAACGAAACAAGGCCAAGTCTCTGAATTTCGGCACATGACTACTTCATTTTCATAAGTCCAGTAATGATTATTGTAGACATCCTATAATAATATTATAGTACATTGCTCACATCTGAGATCGTTGATGGCTTAAACCTGAGTCCGCAATGCATGGTTCAAGCTGCTATTAATTAATTGGCTGATTTGGATGAAGTATATAACAAAGATACTACTGAGTAGGCATGCAGTTAAAAGACTTTGGTACAAAAAATGAAGTAGTAATGTGCCGAAATTCAGAGACTTGGCCTTGTTTAGTTGCTTTTTACAGCACTGCCCATTCTTACACTGATTATTTTTTCAAAATTTTTACTACTTGTTCGTTCACTTTTTTTAATGCTAAGGTATTTAATTGCATTGAGACTGGCCAGTCTCTACAAAAAGCAGGAGTTATGGTACATTAAATGTGCACATGCGCGTTATATGCTAGCAAACCACATGGTCTATTGACGACCTTTACCTACTAAAATGTCTACATAAAAAGTACAGTATTTTGTGCCAATGTTGCCAAAGCTGCCCAGATTTTGTTTGCTACCTTTTTGCCAGTAAACGAGTGTAAAAGGGCGTACTGCAGATAAAATGAAGCCTCACTATATTGTCAAAGTTGGCTCAATGCCATTTGTTTGGCTGGAAATCGTGTTCAAGTAAGTCAGGAACAGGAAAACAAAAATACATTGTTACGGCTTCTCGCTAGCGCTCTCTCCAGAGTGCTATAGAGAGTTTCTGTGAGTTTTCTTGATTTATAGAGTTATAATACTGTTCAAAGAAGGCCTCTAAACATATTTGAAGGCTTAGCTATCTTTCTTTGAGACTTTATAAGCATCAACATTTTGTATTGTGTCTATGGGACGTTTGGCCCATTATTACTATACGTACTACCGTACGTATGATACCAAACTTACAGTAGGAATATAAAATGAAGGGGAAAAAAGCAGCAAGTAAACAAATATTAGCGTAACTGAAGTGAGATATTTTAATGTTTACCTGAGGTCACAAAAGGAATATGAATACCAACGTCTTTACAAGTGGCTTCAGAGACCAGTTTCCATTCTGTACAAAGAAGGAGATGGTGGCCGTCGTCGAGCAACTTGTTGTCCAACTTCATGTATTTCTTTTATACATATGATCCATCCACATCAACCACAAGGATGACATCTTGGTTGACTTGCTGTATTCGGCAGAGTACAGAGAAGTATACAACTACAGCTCATACTTGTAGTGCATGTAACTAGACACACTCTACAATAAATATTGCATGAGTACCTGTCTATTACTTGCTGCTTTCTCCAAGACCTTGGCACATTGATGCTTCTACACAACAGCCACCAAGCCCTGAAGCCCTCAACTTGATAAATTTATATACGAATAGGTAAGGAACTACTACTGCTCTACTAAAATATATATCAAGTCAGACTTAGAACTGCTAGTAAGGCATGGCACTACTCGTCGTTGGGAGACTAACGGTCACGATCTTTGCGATCACGATGGTCATCTTTAGATGAACATTTTTTTTACAACCCTTCAGAAGATAAGCTTGAAACTTGCTACGTAGGTGCAGGGATAGTTAGGCGATATAGACATAGCATCGGTTTTGTAAGCGTTGCTGACTAGCTGGAAAAAAACTTTATATGCGTGACTATATTCTAGCGTATTTGACCCTCTCATATGTTAAGCTTTATTAACCAGCAAAAGCTTCACTACGCTACATGACCTGGACTATAGTAAGCTTGATTGTTGCTTAGGTGCATGATATAAAAAGCTTTTCCTAATCTTTTGTGAATAGTTAATTTTTCAACACTTGGAAAATTATCTTGAGATGAAAAACATCGTTTGTGATAAACAAAGTTTTCTCACAGTACAAATAAAGAAATTAGTTGTTTTATTTTGACTGACTATCGACTTGGAAAGTTTTCTTAGACTAAAAAATAAACTTTTGACAAAAAACGTCTATTTTTCCTATTTAGCACAAAAGAAACACTTTTGTGAATAGTTACTTTATTTAACACTTGGAACATTATCTTGAGGTGAAAAACATTGTCTGAGATGAACAAAGTTTTCTCACAGTACGAATAAAGAACTTAGTCTTTTTGACTGACTATCGACATAGAAAACTTTCTGTGACAAACAATACACTTTTGACAAAAAATGTTAATTTTGTCTTGAAAAGATTTTTTAGCTCAAAAGAAACACTTTTGTTAATAGTTACTTTTTTCAACACATGGAGAAAATTTTCTGCGACTTAAAAATACACTTTTGCAAAAACATTTATTTTGCATTCAAAAGATTTTTTAGCACAAAAGAAACCCATTTGTGAATAGTTAATTTTTCAACACTTGGAATATTATCTTGAGGTGAAAAACATTGTTAGTGATAAACAGTTTTCTCACAGTACAGATAAAGAACTTAGTCTTTTTGACTGACTATCGAATTAGAAAATTTTCTGTGACTAAAAAATACACTTTTGATAAAAAACGTTTATTTTGCCTTGAAAAGATTTTTTAGCACAAAAGAAACACTTTTGTGTATAGTTTTTTTTTCAACACTTGGAACATTCTCTTGAGGTGAAAAACATTGTATGTGATAAACAAAGTTTTTTTCACTGTACAGATAAAGATCTTCGTCTTTTTGACTGGTCGACTATCCACTTAGAAAATCTTCTGTGACTAAAAAATACGCTTTTGTCAAAAGACGTTAATTTTTCCTTCAAAGCATTTTTTTGTACAAAACGAATACTTTTGTGAATAGTAACTTTTTTCAACACTTTGAACATTATCTTAACGTGAAAAACATTAACTTAGTCTTTTTGACTGACTATCGACTTAGAAAAAATTTTTTGACAAAAAAAATAAACTTTTGACAAAAAAACGTTTATTTTGCCTTGATAAAATATTTTAGCACAAGAAAAACACTTTTGTGAATAGTTACTTTTTTCATCACTTGGAACATTATCTTGAGGTGAAAAACATTGTTTGTGATAAAAATGTTTTCTCACTGTAGAGATAAATAACGTACTCTTTTTGACTTACTATCGACTTAGAAAATTTTCTGTGACTAAAAAATACACTTTAAATAAGAAACGTTAATTTTGGTTTATATAGATTTTTTAGCACAAAAGAAACTTTTGTGAATAGTTACTTTTTTCAACACTTGGATCATTATCTTTAGGTGAAAAACATTGTGATAGTTTTCACACTGTACAGATAAAAAGTTAGTCTTTTTGACTGACTATCTACTTAGAAAATTTTCTGTGACTAAAAAATACACTTTTGACAAAAAACGTTTATGTGTTTCTTTTGTGCTAAAAATAAACGTTTTTTGTCAAAAGTGTCTTTTTTATTCACAGAATCTTTTCTAAGACGATAGTCAGTCAGAAAGACTTAGGTTCTTTATTTGTACAGTGAGAAAACTTTATTTATCGCAAATAATGTTTTTACCTCAAGATGGTTTTCCAAGTGTTCAAAAAAGTAACTATTCACAAATGTGTTTCTTTTGTGTCAAAAAATCTTTTCAATGCAAAAATCAGTCAAAGAGACTAAGTTCATTATATATACAGTGAGAAAACTGTTTATCACAAAGTTTTTCACCTCAAGATTTTTCAAATGTTGAAAAAAGTAACTATTCACAAGTGTTTCTTTTGTGCTAAAAAATGTTTTAAAAGCAAAATTAACTTTTTTTGTCAAAAGTGTATTTTTTAGTCACAGAAAATTTTTTAAGTCAATAGTCAGTCAAAAAGACTAAGTTCTTTATCTGCACTGTGAGAAAACTTTGTTTATCTTAAGCAATGTTTTTCACCTTAAGATAATGTGACAAAAGTTAAAAAAGTAACTATTCCAAAAGTGTTTCTTTTGTGCTAAAAATCTTTTTTCAAGGCAAAATAAACTTTTTTTATTAAAATTGTAATTTATAGTCACATAAAATCATCTATGCCAATAGTTAGTCAAAAAGACTAAGTTCTTTATCTGTACTATGAGAAAACTATGTTTATCACAATGTTTTTCATTTCAAGATATTTTTCCAACTGTTAAAAAAAGCAACTATTCACAAAGGTATCTTTTGCGCTAAAAAAATCTTTTAAACGAAAAATAAAGGTTTTTTGCCAAAAGCATATTTTTTGACACAGAAATTTTTCTAAGTTGATAGTTAGTTAAAAAGACTAAGTTCTTTATCTGTACTGTGAGAAAACTTTGATTATCACAAACAATGTTTTTCACCTCAAGAGAATGTTCCAAGTGTTAAAAAAAGAAACTATTCAATTCACAAAAGTTTCTTTTATGCTAAAAAATCTTTTTAAAGAAAATAAACGTTTTTTGTCCAAGGTGTATTTTTAAATCACAGAAATATTTCTAAGTTGATAGTCAGTCAAAAAGACTAAGTTCTTTATCTGTACTGTTAGAAACTTTGTTTATCACAAACAATTTTTTTATTTCTCAAGAGAATGTTCCAAGTGTTGAAAAAAGTACCTGCCGTTTAGCCGAAAAATTTGGCAAAAATTAAATTTGGTGGATTGAGCAAACTTTGAATTTGGTGGATTTTAATTTGGCGGAGCGATCCGATCACGTGCACAATATGCATACATATGCATATACGTATACGCACACGAACTAAATATTGGCGGATTTTAATTTGGCGCTGTTAAGTCTCATCCGCCAATTTTCCAAAATTAATTCCCCGCCAAATTTTCCTACTATACAGTATTCACAAAAGTTTTTCCTTTGTTAAATCAATAGTCAGTCAAAAAGCCTAAGTTCTTTATCTCTACTATGCGAAAACTTTGTCTATCACAAACAATGTTTTTCACTTAAAGATAATATTCCAAGTGTTGAAAAAAGTAACTATTCACAAAAGTGTTTCTTTTGTGCTAAAAATTCTTTTCAAGGAAAAATAAACGTTTTTTGTCAAAGTGTATTTTTTAGTCACAGAAAATTTTCTAAGTCGATAGTCAGTCAAAAAGACTACTGTATAGCAGGAATGTTTCACAGTGTCAAACTTTTGGCTCTAGTCAAACATTTTTACAGTTTAACTTTCGCGGATGAGCTGTGCGCAAACCTATACGTTGGAAAAAGTAACTATTCCTAAAAGTGTTTCTTTTGTGCTTTTCAAGTTAAAGAAATTTTTTTGTTAAAAGTGTATTTTTTAGTCTCAGAGAAATTTTTAAGGCGATAGTCAGTCAAAAAGACTAAGTTTTTTATCTGTACTGAAAGAAATTTTTTTTTATCACAGACAATGTTTTTCACCTCAACATAATATTACAAGTGTTGAAAAAGTAACTATTTACAAAAGTGTTTCTTTTGTGGTTAAAAATTTTTTCAAGTCAAAATAAAACGTTTTTTGTCAAAAGTGTATTTTTAGTCACAGAAAATTTTCTAAGTCGATAATCAGTCAAAAGACTAAGTTGTTTATGTATACAGTGTGAAAATTTTGCTTATCACCAACAATGTTTTTCACCTTAAAAGAATGTTCCCAGTGTTGAGAAAAGCAACTATTCACAAAAGTTTTTCTTTTGTGCTAAAAAATCTTTTCAAGGCAGAAGAAAGGTTTTTTGTCAAAAGATTATTTTTTAGTCAACGAAAATTTTCTCTAAGTTGACAGTCAGTCAAAAAGACTAAGTTCTTTATATGTACAGTGAAAAAAGTTTGTTTATCACAAACAATGTTTTCACCTCAAGATAATGTTTTAAATGTTGGAAAAAGTAACTATTCACAAAAGTGTTTCTTTTGTGCTAAAAAATCTTTTCAACGCGAAATCGCTTTTTGTGAAGAGTTTATTTTCTAGTCTCAGAAAATTTTCTAAGTCGATAGTCAGTCCAAAAGACTAATTTTTTATCTGTACTGTGAGAAAAGTTTGATTATCACATTGTTTTCACCTCAAGATTATGTTTCAAGTGTTGGAAAAAGTAACTATTCACAAAAGTGTTTCTTTTGTGGTAAAAAATCTTTTCGAAGCATGCAAAATAAACCTTTTTTGCCAAAAGCGTATTTTTTGTCACAGAAAATTTTCTAAGTTGATAATTAGTTAAAAAGACTAAGTTCTTTATCTGTACTGTGACAAAACTTTGTTTTTCGTAAACAATGGTTTTCACCTCCTGATTATGTTCCAAGTTGTTGAAAAAAGCAACAATTTACAAAAGTGTTTCTTTTGTGCTAAAAAATCTTTTCAACGCAAAATTAACATTTTTTGTGAAAAGTGTTTATTTACTAGTCACAGAAAATTTTCTGTCAGTCAAAAAGACTAAGTTCTTTATCTGTACTGTGAGAAAACTTCGTTTATCACAAACAATGTTTTACACCTCAAGAAAACGTTCCGAGTGTTAAAAAAAAGCAGCAATTCACAAAAGTGTTTCTATAGTGCAAAAAATCTGTTTAAGGCAAAATGTACGCTTTTTGTTAAAAGTGTATTTTTTGTCAAAGAAAATTTTCTAAGTCAATAGTCAGTCAAAAAGACTAAGTTTTTTTCTGTACTGTGAGAAAGGTTTGATTATCGCATTGTTTTCACCTCAAGATAATGTTTCAAGTGTTTAAAAAGTAACTGTTCAAAAAAGACTTTCTTTCGTGCTAAAATCTTTTAAAGGCCAACAAAACGTTTTTTGTCAAAAGATTATTTTTTAGTCACAAAAAATTTTCTAAGGCGTTAGTCAGTCAAAACAACTAAGTTTTTTATCTATACAGTGAGAAAACTTTGCTTATCACAATGTTTTTTACCTCAATATAATGTTCCAAGTGTTGGAAAAAGTAACTATTCCAAGAAGTGTTTCTTTTGTGCTAAAAAATCTTTTCAAGGTAAAGAATTTTTTTTTGTTAAAAGTGTATTTTTTAGTCTCAGAAAATTTTTTAAGTCGATAGTCAGTCAAAAAGACTAATTTTTTTATCTGTACTGAAAGAAAACTTTGTTTATCACAGACAATGTTTTTCACCTCAACATAATATTACAAGTGTTGAAAAAGTTACTATTTACAAAAGTGTTTCTTTTGTGGTTAAAAATTTTTTCAAGGCAAAATAAACATGTTTTGTCAAAAGTGTATTTTTAGTCACAGAAAGTTTTCTAAGTCGATAATCAGTCAAAAGACTAAGTTCTTTATGTATACAGTGAGAAAATTTTGCTTATCACAATGTTTTTCACCTTAAGAAAATGTTCCGAGTGTTGAGAAAAGCAACTATTCACAAAAGTTTTTCTTTTGTGCTAAAAAATCTTTTCAAGGCAGAAGAAAGATTTTTTGTCAAAAGATTATTTTTTAGGCAACGAAAATTGAAGTTGACAGTCAGTCAAAAAGACTAAGTTCTTTATCTGTACAGTGAAAAAAGTTTATGTATCACAAACAATGTTTTTTACATCCAGATAATGTTCCAAGTTTTGAAAAAAGCAGCTATTCACAAAAGTGTTTCTATAGTGCGAAAAAATCTTCTTAGTATGTGTTTTGTTAAAAGTGTATTTTTTGTCACAGAAAATTTTCTATGTCAATAGTCAGTCAAAAAGATTATGTTTTTTTTCTGTACTATGAGAAAAGTTTGATTATCACATATTTTTCACCTCAAGATAATGTTTCAAATGTTGGAAAAAGTAACTATTCACAAAAGTGTTTCTTTTGTGCTAAAAATTCTTTTCAAGGCAAAATAAACCTTTTTTGCGAAAAGCTTATTTTTTGACACAGAAATTTTTCTAAGTTGATAGTTAGTTAAAAAGACTAAGTTTTTTATCTGTACTGTGAGAAAACTTTGTTTATCACAAATAATGTTTTACACCTCAAGAAAATGTTCCGAGTGTTAAAAAAAGCAATTCACAAAAGTGTTTCTAAAGTGCAAAAAATCTGTTTAAGGCAAAATGTACGTTTTTTGTTAAAAGTGTTTTTTCTGTCAAAGAAAATTTTCTAAGTCAATAGTCAGTCAAAAAGACTAAGTTTTATTCTGTACTGTGAGAAAGGTTTGATTATCACATTGTTTTCACCTCAAGATAATGTTTCAAGTGTTTAAAAAGTAACTGTTCAAAAAAGACTTTCTTTTGTGCTAAAAATCTTTTTAAGGCCAACAAAACGTTTTTTGTCGAAAGATTATTTTTTAGTCACAAAAAATTTTCTAAGGCGTTAGTCAGTCAAAAAGACTAAGTTCTTTATTTGTACTGTGAGAAAACTTTGTTTATTACAATGTTTTACACCTCAAGATATTGTGCCAAGTGTTGAAAAAAGCAACTATTCACACAAGTGTTTCTTTCGTGCTAAAAATTGTTTTAAAGGCAAAATAAACGTTCTTGTCAAAAGTGTACTTTAAGTAAATTATCTATGTTGATAGTCAGTCAAAAAGAGTTTTCTTCATGTACTTTAAGAAAAAATTTGTTTATCACAAACAATGTTTTTAACATCAATAAAATGTTCCAAGTTTTAAAAAGTGTTTGTTTTGTGCTAGAAAAATTTTTCAAAACAAATAAGCGTTTTTTTATCAAAAGTGTACTTTTTAGTAACAGAAAACTTTCGAAGTCGATAGTCAGTCAAGAAGACTAAGTTCCTTATCTATACGGTGAGAAAACTTTGTTTATCATAAACAATGTTTTTCACCTCAAGATAATGTTCCAAGTGTTGAGAAAAGTAACTATTCACAAAAGTGTTTCTTTTGTGCTGAAAAATCTTTTCAGCGCAAAAGAAACGCTTTTTCTTAAAAGTGTATTATTTAGTTACAGAAAATTTTCTAAGTCGATAGTCAGTCAAACAAACTTATTTATTTGTACAGTTTTAAAACTTTGTTTATCACAATGTTTTTAATTATGAAACAATGTTTCAAGTGTTGAAAAAAGTAACTGTTCATAAAAGTGTTTCTTTTGTGCTAAAAAATCTTTAAAGCAAAAATAAACTTTTTTTGTCAAAAGTGTATTTTTAAGTCACAGAAAATTTTCTAAGTCGATAGTTAGTCAAAAATACTAAGTTCTTTATCTGTACTGTGAGAAAGCTTTGTTTATCACAAACATTGTTTTATACGTCAAGATAATGTTTCAAGTGTCGAAAAAAGTAACGATTTACAAAAGTATTTCTTTTGTGCTAAAAATCTTTTCAACGCAAAATAAACGTTTTTTGTCAAAAGTGTATTTTCTAGTCACAGATAATGTTTTAAATCAATAGTTAGTCAAAGAGACTAAGTTCTTTATCTGTACTGTGAGAAAACTTTGTTTATCATAAACAATGTTTTTCACCTCCAGATAATGTTTTAAGTGTAGAAAAATGTTGTCATGGAAAATTTTTTCAAAGTCGATGGTCAGTCAAAAAGACTAAGTTCTTTATCTGTACAGTGAGAAAACTTTGTTTATTACTAACAATGTTTTTCACCTCAACATAATGTTCCAAGTGTTGAAACAAGTAACTATTCAAAAAAGTGTTTCTTTTGTGATAAAAAATTTTTTCAAAGCAAAATAAACGATTCTTGTCAAAAGTGTATTTAAAGTCACAGAAAATTTTCTAAGTGGATAATAAGTCAAAAAGCATAAGTTCTTTATCTTTACTGTGAGAAAACTTTGTTTATCACAAACATTGTTTTATACTTCAAAATAATGTTCTTAGTGTTGAAAAAAGTAACTTTTCACAAAAGTGTTTCTTTTGTACTAAAAATTTTTTCAAGGCAAAATAAACGTTTCTTGTGAAAAGTGTATTTTTTGTCATAGAAAATTTTCTCTAAGTCTATAGTCAATCAAAAAGACTAAGTTCTTTATTTGTACTGTGAGAAAACTTTGTTTATCACAATGTTTTACACCTCAAAATATTGTTCCAAGTGTTGAAAAAAGCAACTATTCACAAAAGTTTCTTTTGTGCTAAAAAATCTTTTTTAACCAAAATAAATGTTTTTTGTCAAAAATGTATTTTTATGTCACAGAAAATTTTCTATGTGGATAGTAAGTCAAATAGCATAAGTTCTTTATCTGTACTAAGAAAAAACTTTTTTTATCGCATTGTTTTTCATTTAAAGAAAATGTTCTAAATTTTGAAAAAACTTTCTATTTACAAAAGTGTTTCTTTGGTGATAAAAATGTTTTCAAGGCAAAATAAACGTTTGTTGTTAAAATATATTTTTTAATCGCTGAAAACTTTCAAAGTCTATAGTCAGTCAAAAAGACTAAGTTCTTTATCTGTATAGTTAGAAAACTTTGTTTATCACAAACAATGTTTTTCACCTCAACATATTGTTCCAAGTGTTGAAAAAACTAACTATTCAAAAAAGTGTTTCTTTTGTGCTAAAAAAATCTTTTCAAGGTAAAATAAAACGTTTTTTCTCAAAAGTGTATTTTTTAGTCAAAGAAAATTTTCTAAAACCATATTCAGTCAAACAGACTTAGTTATTTATTTGTACAGTTTTAAAACTTTCTTTATCACAATGTTTTTCATTTTAAGAGAATGTTCCAAGCGATGAAAAAAGTAACTATTCATAAAAATGTTTTTTTGTGCTAAAAAATCTTTTAAATGTAAACAAACGTTATTTTTCAAGAGTATTTTTATATTTACAGCAAATTTTCTAAGTCGTTTGTCAGTCAAAAAGACTAAGTTCTTCATTTGTGCTGTGAGAAAACTTTGTTTATCACAATGTTTTTCACCTCGAGTGAATGTTCTAAGTGTTGAAAAAAGTAACTGTTCACAAAAGTGTTTTCTTTTGTGATAAAATCTTTTCAAGCCAAAATGAACTTTTTATATTCAAAAGTGTATTTTTTAGTCGCAGAAAATTTTCTAAGTCAATAGTCAGTCAAAAAGCCTAATTTTTTCAAAATTAAAATTTTTGTCACAAAAAATTTTTCAAAGTCGATAGTAACTCAAAGCGACGAAGTTTTTTATTAATACAGTGAGAAAACTTTGTTCATCTCAAACAATGTTTTTCACCTCCAAATAATGTTTCAAGTGTAGAAAAATGTAACTGTTTCCAAAAGTATTTTTTGTGGTAAAAAATTCTTCCAGGTGTTGAAANGTGCTGTAAAAAGTAACGAAACAAGGCCAAGTCTCTGAATTTCGGCACATGACTACTTCATTTTCATAAGTCAAGTAATGATTATTGTAGACATCCTTTAATAGTACATTGCTCATATCTGAGATGGTGAATGGCTGAAACCTAAGTCCGTAATGCATGGTTCAAGCTGCTATTAATTAATTGGCTGATTTGGATATATATAGTAAAAATTTTGAAAAAATAAGTAGTGTAGGAATGGGCAGTGCGGTAAAAAGTATTGGAACAAGGTAGGGTCTCAGTTTCGGCACATAACTACTTCATTTTTTTAACCCTCATATGGATTTTTCAGTGTCATGTTGCAATAATCTGTACACTATAATAGTACCATAGCTTATCATAATTATTGCATTGGTTCACTATTATCATACGTACGGTAGTACGTATAGTAGGAATGGGCCGGCTGTCCCATAGACACAATACAAAATGTTGGTCACCATAAAAATTTAGTCAAACAAAATCAAACTTTCAGAGTTGCTCAGAGGCTCTCACTAACAGATTACCAACTGCTTACAAGTCTTGAAACTCGCAAAAAGTTTCCTCAGCACTCGTAGAGAGCGCTAGGGGGAAGCCACCATAGTGCCATTTTTGTTCTTCTAACTTACTTACGTACGTACCATTACAAGAAATAGAGGACATTTGTGGCTACATGCATAAATTTGTACTACATGCATCTCATTATCTGAACGCCCACGCATTTGTAGTAAAACAGCTGAAAAGGGCCAAATAAGCTCAAAAACCCTCTAAATTTTTCATATTTTTGCTTATTTAAAGTTTAATAGGTTAGATTTTTACTTGGTACGGTTTAAAATCTATTCTCCAACCTTTTAGGAAGCTGTAGGCCAAGTCTTGGAGCCCAGGTCTGTGATTTAGTCTCTGACATTCATAAATATTTACACCTACTACGAACTACTCTAGTACTTAAGCGCCTATCAGTTTGAGCATGCTCAGAACGCATTTAGGGAAAAACCCATTTCCCCACTCCCCCTTGTTGTTCTATTTAAGAGGTACGGATAAAATTGAAATCAGCAATGTTCAAGCTTTCTAATAATACCAAGGTTGAATTGTTTTGCGTAAGTTTACCCTCTGACATTTTATAGAATGTATCTATGGTAGTGATTATCATAAAATTTAAGCGTATTTCGTTCTGTTTTAAACTTAAAGACTGATAGAATATATATTTATAGCTTCATTCCACTGGTTGCCTTCTTGATTTGAACACTGTGCTTCTGTAAATCTTCACTTTCTCTAAAGCTGAAAATTCTGTTGAATATGCATATCTCATTTGCATATAATTAATGAACACAATTATTCACCTCAAAAACATGAATCTGATTAAATCCTATGTTACACACTACATAGGGCATTTGTTGTAATGCTTCCTAACTGACTTACTTGAAAAGCATTTCCAGAGAACCAGAATGTGTTGAGCCAACTTTGACAGCACAAAGTAAGTTCTTTTCATAGGTACTACATTC
>CAXIPT010000067.1:62576-101120 GCA_964030475.1 Tethya wilhelma
TGTGAGGTAGGACTCCAATTCTAGTGTAGCAGTCACTGCCTCGTCCGGATTCCATTGTCGGACTGCAAATGCAACATGGGGATTCTCCAGCTGGGCCAAATACCCATTCAAGGCCAGTCTCTCCCGCGGGTAGGCTTTATCGGAAAGGAGTCTCAGATCCTCTGCCAGCTCCGCCCAGCTCTCACCTTTCTTGTGCCACCTTGTCTGCAGCTGGGCCTGGTATCTTGTGGTCCGACTGGATGGCTCAAAGCGCTCTATTAGAGCTTTCACAGCCTTCTTGAAATCGGCACCTTCTTCAAGTCGTTGAACGGCAATCTATGCACATCCTATGAGCCGCACCTTCAGCTACTTGAGCTTGGCTGCGTCGTCCCAGCTGTTAACATCAGCTACATTCTTGAAATGAACAATCCATTGCGACCAGCTTCTTTTGCTGCTGAATGTTTCAGGTAGTACAAGAGGTCTCCAAGCCATGGTAAGTTGTATCCTGCCAACTACGCCAGTTGTAGCAATGCCGAGTTTGAACGTTAGTTGACGATAGATGGGTTTCCAAATAATTATATTGGTTACACAAGACACAAAATGGTGAAAATGCATGGTGCTTAAATAGTGCATGGAAAGTATATTGTGCAATACATTAAACCACATGAAAGTGTCTACGCTACAACAAAGAAAACTCAGTGATTAAATCCTATATCTGTCTAGTACACAAAATGCATGATCCTAAGAGCCTAATAGTCTACATACTGTGGTACATACAGGATTTAACACATATACAAAAATCAGTAAAGTTCGCTAGTACACAACCAACATAAAGTATAAGCATGACAGGACATGAGATAACATAGCTATTCCATACAAGTAAATATTTAGTGGTGAGTAAGTTCAGTAAATGCATGATAATAATATTAAAATACAACATTAGAAATTTAATGCAAACATAATAATGGCCAAATCACAAAAAAGTGAGCAAACAAGATAGGAATGTTTGTTAGATTGAGTGAGTTCATTTCACTGTGTCTCCTTATTTTCATATCCCTACTGAACTCAATGACATTGCAGACACATGAATGAATTCACTCAATCTAACAACGATTACTATCTTGTTTGCTCACTTTTTTGCGATTTGGCAATTCCTACGTTAGCATTACATTTCTAATATTTCTTTTACTTGTTTGTTCTATATTTTTGAATAATTGTTTATGAAATTTAGTCTTTAGCCTAAGCAGAGAACTTGTCAACAGCCCTACACACCTTCCAGGCATAGTCAGACATGCCTTGCAGACTCTAAAACTCCAAGCTGAAGACGTGATTTAGGTCAGTTATATGTGTGTATTGTTAGCTTTCCTACTGAATAACTGAACACAGAGAACGAGAGGACATTACAGAACCAGAACATGGGGCAGTGCATGCTTGCAATTGATTCTAAATAATGCCCATTTGAATATGGGAAGGGTCGTTAGACTAGCTAGCTTATGAATAATCAATGAGTTTAGAAATCAATGGCTGCCAAAAAAAAGGCTAGCGACACAATAAGAGACACAAAAAACGATGGCAAAGGACAAAGAAACCAAAACTAATGTGAGCGGTCTATGAGAAAACTTGCCAACATAGAAGATGATGGAGAAAATTGGAGGCTTGGCATATTTTAATTTGGTACTTTGTCGATGGTTTTAGGCCATGTTTTTGGGCTCATAGGAAGAGAAAGAGCTAAGGGTGGTTGGTCATGCCCACGCACCACATTAAATTTTGAACTTGCAAAAGATCAACTCTTCTGTCCAGATTTTTACAAACACATAGCGCTAATGGATATCTAGCATGCTAGAAAATTTTTTTCCTTGAATAGCAGCTTTTTCACCGACGTTGCATCTATTTCAACAAACTAGAATGATCGAAGAGCCAAGAAGGATGTATACCTACTTATTTATAGCTGTTTTTCTTGCCATTTCTTTGCTGCTTTCACTAGCTGTCTTTGTTCGATTTTTTCGGGCACACCCACTGATCCAACTAACCAGGGATGAATAAATGGAAGAAAGATATGTAGTTCTAAAGAGTTGACGTAAGACAGTTTGTGTTCTAAATTTGGCACTCTTGCAGTATTCACAACGAGAGATTTTACCTTAAGTAGTACATCAAACAAGCTGCTCCTTTGAAGTGGATTGTCTGCCTACGCAGCGATGCGAGTAGAAAATATTTTGTACACATGGCAGATCAGAGTCCGTCCAGCAACTGTTACTGCTAATGTATTCGTAGTAAATTATACCAATATGCATGAGAATTTAATGATATTCATAGCAATTATTACATAATGGTCACGTAACAGTCAACGCCCAAGTCATGTTTAGCTGGTTGTTCGCATTTGTTTTTTACGGATTATTCGTTTGTCACCAGTACGTGTAACTGACTAAAGGATGGCTATCGAACCTTAGACTTGTTTGTATAGTAGATTTGATCGTAAACTGTGCAGAGCTCTATCTGTTGGTTTATCACAGCTTGTACAACAAGGACACCGTGGGCAGTCTGACAAGCAAACCCAGGTACAAATAATTATTATTATCATCAGGCTAGCTATATGATTCATTTTTCAGTACAATTTGGCAGAGGGGCGGGCTGCTTCTTGTGACCTGTTAGCCTCGGAGCACTGACTATAACTATACTGCCTCAGTGTCATTGTGTAGTTCTCAGCCGTTCCCTAGTCTAAGTGGTAAAAACTAAACTGTCTGCCTGACTGCCCTCATATTTGAACACAAATGTGGGCGTACATAATCCTACTATGAATTAAAATGGTTATACAGTACACTGACTTAGTATATCTGACTGCTGCCTGTGTGCATGCATTATAAAAGCCAGAGGGACTTGATACACCAGACTACCTGTGCCTTAAATTGAATTATGCAGTACGGTAGTACTGGGTACACAGGAATGGCACGGATGGCCCATTAGCGCAATACAAATATTCACGCGAATAACTCTGCAAAAACTGAGCGCTTAGCNTTTTAATATTATTATCATGCATTTACTGAACTTACTCACCACTAAATATTTACTTGTATGGAATAGCTATGTTATCTCATGTCCTGTCATGCTTATACTTTATGTTGGTTGTGTACTAGCGAACTTTACTGATTTTTGTATATGTGTTAAATCCTGTATGTACCACAGTATGTAGACTATTAGGCTCTTAGGATCATGCATTTTGTGTACTAGACAGATATAGGATTTAATCACTGAGTTTTCTTTGTTGTAGCGTAGACACTTTCATGTGGTTTAATGTATTGCACAATATACTTTCCATGCACTATTTAAGCACCATGCATTTTCACCATTTTGTGTCTTGTGTAACCAATATAATTATTTGGAAACCCATCTATCGTCAACTAACGTTCAAACTCGGCATTGCTACAACTGGCGTAGTTGGCAGGATACAACTTACCATGGCTTGGAGACCTCTTGTACTACCTGAAACATTCAGCAGCAAAAGAAGCTGGTCGCAATGGATTGTTCATTTCAAGAATGTAGCTGATGTTAACAGCTGGGACGACGCAGCCAAGCTCAAGTAGCTGAAGGTGCGGCTCATAGGATGTGCATAGATTGCCGTTCAACGACTTGAAGAAGGTGCCGATTTCAAGAAGGCTGTGAAAGCTCTAATAGAGCGCTTTGAGCCATCCAGTCGGACCACAAGATACCAGGCCCAGCTGCAGACAAGGTGGCACAAGAAAGGTGAGAGCTGGGCGGAGCTGGCAGAGGATCTGAGACTCCTTTCCGATAAAGCCTACCCGCGGGAGAGACTGGCCTTGAATGGGTATTTGGCCCAGCTGGAGAATCCCCATGTTGCATTTGCAGTCCGACAATGGAATCCGGACGAGGCAGTGACTGCTACACTAGAATTGGAGTCCTACCTCACACCCAAGTTGTAGGAGAGCAGCCGCAGAGTGGGAAGGAGCTCACTACTGTTGCAGCTGTGGGTGGAGCATACTCAGGTTCAGCTGAGAGTAAGCTCGTTAATATGGTTGAAAAGCTCTTGGACAGAGTCAAGAGACTAGGACTCGTCCTCCCCAAGCCAATACTGGGTGTCGGGGACAGTGAGAAGGTGACGGCACTAAAGCAAGATTCAACGGAAATGTGGCAAGAATGGACACAGGGCTCGAGAGTGCTGTTCAAAACCCAAGCCACAGAGAAACGACAGACCCTTGCTGTGAAGACCAGGCACGCGAGGATGACCAGACGACTCAGAAGCAAGATCAAGTAAAAGTAAATGCACACACAATTTTCAACGTCAATTCTACAGGTGCCTACAAGGTGGCTGGAACAATTGATGGGACAGACGCTGTTTTTCTGGTGGACACTGGGGCGGCGGTAACCTTGGTCAGGGAGGACGTGTGGAAAAGTTGCAATGCAGCTCGTCAAACTCCCAGGGAACTGCAACTTTGGAAAGGACACCAACTCGTGGGAGTGGAAGGCTCTCCGATCACAGTTGGATGCACACAAGTTGAGATAGGCCTAGGTAGAGGTAGAATGGATGCTGAGGTAATCATGGTGAGTCACGCCATGACAGCAGAAGCCATCCAGGAACTAACTTCCTTTTAAAACACAGAGCGAACATCAATTTGAGTAAGAAGCAAGTTGTACTTGGTGAGGGCAAGAATGTTATACCCCTTCTAGGTGGAGATGAGCAGAGAAGCCAGTGTCTGGCAGCAAGGGCCAGAGATTCAGTCGAGATACCACCCTACAGTGAGTACGGGGGCGGCTGTGTGGATGTTATGGGTAACACGACTGGTACTGCCCAGATCATCATCTGACAAGGCGAAGATGTCAGAGTATAAGTGCAGTAGATGGTAGAACTGTTCTCACTGCTCTGCACTGAGGTCTGTTCCTTCTTTGTCTACAATGTCCCTTAGCATCTTCTGCTTCTCTTTGCTCACTGTGGATGGCTCTTGTGCATGATGCCTTTCGGCTTGTGCAATGCCCCTGCCATGTTTCCAATCGGTTTTTGAGAGGCTACACCAGGCCCAACTTAGGTTGAAGCCAAGAAAGTGTGCTTTCCTCAGGCAGAGAGTGGCCTACCTTGGACACATTGTATCTAGAGGAGGTGTGTCGCCTGACCCAGCTAAGGTAGAGAAGGTTGCAACCTGGCAGACACCATCCACAACAAAGCAGGTCCAACAATTCCTAGGATTTGCTGGGTACTATCGTCACCTTATCCAAGATTTTGCAGAGATTGGTCGACCCCTACATTGATTGACTGAGCAAGGGAGGAAATTTCATTGGACGGAAGAGTGTTCGAGTTCCTTCGAGATGCTGAGACACAAGCTGTTGACTGAGGGCGCAGCCCGAGGGCGAGGGTGTGGTTATCACCATAATTCCCGTACTACTATGGTATAGGTATTATATATCCGTTCTGATTGGTTGTTTGAGCTTATATGCCTAGTAACAAAAATACCCAGCAACGGTTATTTTTTCATTTAAATCAAAAAACCTGCCTTGTCTTCTCTTGCAAGCTTGTAACGGGTTTCTTTTCTGACTGCAGCGTCGTCTCAAAATAGGTAAGGGTCAATAGAATTACAAATGACGGCTTCCAGAAAGCACAAATTTTGTACTGGAAAAGCAAAATGTTTCAGAAAACTTCAGTCTTAAAACTTCAATCTTGTATCAGAAAACACAAACTTGCTTTTACTTTTCCAGAAAGCACTAAAATTTCTCTTTGAGGAGTTTCCTGGGTGGTGCCAAATAAACTAGCGCTTGAGTCAAAGAAACAAAGCTTAGCACTGCATGAGTAAAGCAGTCTGCAACACTGTAATGTTTTTCTTTTCTTAATTTGCTATACAAAAGAAACAGCTGTAAACCAACCCAAAAATGGTTACCAAGGTAAAATTTGTTGCATGCGCCATACTACTGCATATGCAAATATGCAGTAGTAAATTATGTTTTTTTCTTGTAAAAGTACATGAGCAGGGAAATATCTAACCACAAACAGGGAAATATCACTTTTATTCCCTGGCTGTAACCTAGGATACAAGGCTAAATAGGATATATTGCTATAAATATTAAGGTAGTTATTTCAATTTTGATTTGGTGAGGGTGTTTTACAGGTGTTCGGTGTGGTTCATTCCTTCCGAACCTCTTCGAACTACATTGCATAAATTTTTACTTGTGTGTTTGGACCCAGTCCTTAATTTCCCTGAGTAGTTAGTACTAATTGTTCGTACCTTCAATAGCTCGCTGGCATGGCTGCATTTGTTAGACAGAATCTTCACTAAAATTCTTCACCAAAACTTGCAAACATGCGGCCTTTGCCAAATAAATAGATTAGGTCATATTAATATTAGCATTCGCAAACTCGTCCAGAGATGGCTTTAGCTTCTGCTACAAGCTTTAAATAGCTTTATAAGAGTAAAGATAACATTTAAAGTCTTCGTATTACAGTTTTTCTAAGTGTAGCGCTAGCTATATTCAACTCGCGATTGAAAATTATACATGACGTCATCGATAATTCAACGGTTTCCCTAGTTACCACGGGCCTTACGTGACGTCATTCATTGAACTACGGGGGGCGCGCTAAAATTTTTTGGACAGTCCTTAATGGCACTGAGTAATTTCTACACTCAAGAACATTTCATTAGCTTCTAGAAAATTTGAATTGATGACCCTTTCCACACACAAAAGTGTGTGTTATTTGGAATTAAATGCACTGAAATTGCCTGGAAGTATTTTGTTGCTCTTCTTAAGAGATGAATCAGGACTTTGATTATCATAACATATATAGAAAGGTAGGTAAATCTTATGATACAGCTTCTACCTCCAAATGACTGAGATCACTTCAGTATCAAGCAGGCTACACAACTTGTGACTTCAAGTACCAGCTCAGCAGCCCGCTGCTGGCTCAGTGAGTCTGGCTTGCCAGACTCCTAGCTCAGTAGCTAGCTACACACACCAACTCAAATGCAATTTGTAGAATTATGGGAAAATGAGAACAAACAAGCAAAAGAAACATTGGAAATGTAGTGCGAAACAGGAATGGCTAAATGGTAAAAAGAACGCAAACAAGATGGAATGGCTGTTAGAGTGTGTTCTTCCTGTGGGCAAAATGAGAGACTTGATAAGGAGATTGCTAAATGCAGCGCATACAGGAAGAATTCTACACACACTCTAACAGCTATTCCATCTTGTTTGCGTTCTTTTTACGATTTAGCCATTCCTGTGTCTCACTACATTTCCAATGTTTTTTTACTTTAGTCTATAGTAATAGTAAACTTATATTTGAACGCACCAACAGTGGGTTATCATATAAAAAGCTTAATTTTACCATACACAAGACCCTATATATAACTCACTTCAGGGTTGATCCATCACTATGAATATAAGTTTGGTAGCTCATTATGCCCAATAGCATAGTACTATTCCTTCCTCATTAAGTGCAATGTGCGTTAGTGTGTTTAGTCCCAGTCCTTAATGTACCTGAGCAACAGAGTATCCATATCTTCAAAAAGGTTGGAATAATCTTCGAGTTGTGACCCATGGATATGAGAATAATAATATATGATTTAGTCAACAGCTGTGTGTAGCCTAGCTTCTTTCTTGCGTAGATTAGTCGCCACTGTCCACATTCTTCACACTGCAGCATCATCTCAGTGTTTCGGCCATGCTAGGCACTAGCATAAAATGGAAAACCAGTGTCTTGCCTTGCATTTTTTCTAAAAGATGACCTGTTAATGTCTGTTTGGAATACTTCTGAGAATGGCTTATAGTGATCATCCAATTGTCCACACCAGGCATTGGATCAAGTAATTGTCAGAGAGAAATAAATACAGATTCAGGTAGTCTTGGAGGATTGAACATGTCACATTCAGACAATCCACATTTGAGAACCTCTAAACAAAAATAATGCTGCTCCCAACAACAGTGAGCCATGAATTGTGACAATTCTGAGGTCAAATCGTAGGGCTGATAGCAATAAACATTCAAACTTTTTCTCCTTCACTTCCGAGTGTCTTGCAATATCTGATAGCAACTTTCTGCCCTAGCGATTAATAGCGATGGCTTGAAGTTCAAGGTATACAATCGTCATTATTCTCTCAACCGGATATCTGCATTACAGCTGAAGTACAGTTCTTAGTGCACAATAGTAGTTCAGGTCCATCTCCTGAACAAAGCAGGTTTCATCAATGTATGTCACACGATGATTAGGATCACCGTGAGTATAGATGAAGAAGATTGGCTTTTCTGGAGAATTGTAATGAGAATATTGTACAATTCAGTACAATGGCATACAAGTGAGGATGGCTCGAATGCATTATCCTTGAACATTATCTTAACTTCTCCATGGTACCATATGATCCACTGATTTCATATCAACAAGCAGGGCTACTAAAGGTATGATACCAAACTTGGTGCAAGTCATTGTCGGATGCTTGGAGACAAGCTCGTGTGGGTACATTCACTTGTTGTCCAAGTTTTGCAGTCGCAACAGGTGACTCTAGCTCACCCACTTTTATCTTGTGTTTATCATTAAGACAGACGAACACAGCATGATCACATACTTTAATCATATACTCTCTCTGGTATCGATAAAGACAAGTACTTTTCCTAAACTGTCTCTGCTGTACTTGCCCTTTTGCTTAGAGTACCGTTGGGCAGAATAAGAAGATAGCAAAGCAGGAGCAAATTGAAGGCAAATCCACTCGTCACTGGGAACTGCTGTTCCCTCAGGACATCTTGCAACAACTTGCTGTCGTAACAGACACTGCTTTTGCTACATGTACTACAGTTGAGTGCCTTTGATCATCAGCTGCATTTTCAAAATCCTCTTGAATGAGCTTCTTTGCTTCATCCCAATATGTATTTGCTGCCTACCAGCCAAGTGAATCCTGAGATCGTAAACAAGTTAAGGATGAAATAGCAGATTTTACTCGGCTATCAACTTCGGCGTTTACAGGCTTCCGCGTTTCCTCTCTCTTCAATAGTATGAGAACCATCAATATACCACAGGACATTTTAATGAGATCACAAGATAAGGAAGGTGATAATTATGTATATATCCTATTTAGCCTTGTTTCCTCAAGGTGATATGAGCCATATCATACTTCCTAGAAGGCAAAAGGATGATATGGCTCATATGATACTTCCCCCAGGCAATGGTTTAAGCCAATCAGAATGAAGGATTCTCAAATTTTGATGAATATTGTTCCCTAATTTGCATGTTATTCCTTCATTAATAAGATGTAGTGTTGTTTAGCAAGCCTTTTTTTGCTGTCAGCAAGAGAGAGAATATGTCCAAACAGGGCATTGGAAGCAGTCACAACTGAAAGTTCACTAAATTCTAGTTTAGGTTGACGCTCAATTGTAATACTTACACATTTAAGCCATTTTAATCAGTCAGCATGTGGGAGAAATGGTCCACAGAGACACTGGGGCAATCACAAACAGAGTTTACTAAAATTCTGGCAGAATCACGCATTTTTTGGTAAAGGTCGACGTTCAACCTGTTCAGGATTCAATTTAGCGTTCACCAGTTTCTTGAGCTCAGTGGCAGATCTAGTTTCTGATCAATGCACGCAGACTGCGCAAAAATGTTTGCATATAGCCACACCCACTTCCAGTCTTACAGCCTTGCCCCTTTGGCACGTGTGCAGCCGCCAGAAAAAGCTTGAATGGAAGAAAAAAACAGCAAGAAAGAGACAAAAACTCTATATTTTTCACAAAAAACTAATATTCAGTGCGATTTTGAGTTGCCTTTGGTATTTTTAAGTTGAAACAAGGGTTCCAGCTAGGACTTTTCCAATCTGCACAGTTAATTGTAATGCGAGGTCTTAGGTGAAAGGGGAGTTCTGTGGAACCCTGTGAACCCCCTTGGATCCGCCACTGGAGCTAGCTAGCAAAGCAAAACTGTGTAAAGACTTGCGACAGTACTGTAGAAACAACAAAGAATCTGAGCTATTTCGAGCATCCTTTTAAATTTTTGACAAAACAAAAACTGTTTTCTATGATGGAGAAGTGAAGGTAATATAATAAACATGGACCAATCAGATTTGGTACATAAATCTTAACCAATGAAAAACAACTTTTATTCTGAGAAATAACACTTATCTACTGGTTTCCAAGGATTTATGGCTACGTAAACAGCCTGCCTTCGGTCTAGGCCCTCAGGCTCAGGTGCCATAAATCCTTAAAAATAACTATTACATGCTGTGGTTGACCACTGTACATGCACTGGCTCAGGTAGACTTGTATAAACAAAGAAAGAACATGCAATAGTTGTGTACATACAGTTTATTGTACCTCAGTAGTTCTCTCCATTATGTACTTCAGATGAATCCCACCAAAACCTTGATTTCCTTCAGAATGTCATTGTTTTTCTTGCTTCGGAGTGAAATATCAGGAGAATGGCATACAGCTTGTAATTGCCTCTTGGCTGACATCAGTAGCACAATGGCATTTGTACTCACAGATTGCCGAGCTTGCTCTCCCACCTGTTCTACTTTCATTCTATACTTGATGGAGCTTCGAAACATACTAGTGACTTTTTTCACTTTCAAAAATGATTATCAACACAATCCAGAGCATCCTTCGATTTTCACATATAAATTTCATGAACAAATATCCCTTGTCAACTTTCCAGGCTCAAATTTTGGAACAACAATCTACACAAAAGAGAATTCACACTATAATATGTGACCTAATTTTGGAAAACCGACCAGATGTAGTAAAACTTTATTTGTAGTAATCGGCGATTATAGTTTAATTTGCGACGTGTACGCGAAATATTTTTTTTTGCACTAATGGGGAGGGGCACACCTTGGCAAGCTGCAGACATGATTTTACGGGTGGGGCTACTTCTATTGCTGAGATATGAGCGTTTGAATGCAGCTATATCAGCCATGGCTAGCTTCTCTCCCGTTAGTACACAGGATGCGTTGCCATGTTCATTGATTAATTAATTATTCTGATAAGTACAGAATGCAGCTGCTGCTGTGCATCTCATTATAATCTTGCATATTTAATGTGCAACACAAAAAATGCATTGTTCATGAACTAAACACTTTTAGCATAATGAAATCTCTTTCAGATGATCAGAAGATGGCCCACAGTGTTGCAGAATTGCTGGGCTATGCCAGGAGCTGTTTATCTGTGCATAAAAATGAATGAATGTATTGTACATTGTGTATAATAAACTTGCAATGAAATTTGTGGGAGAAAGACGCTAAGCGCTTCTTATTATTGGCAATAAGTATTAGCTAAACTGTTTCCTACAGTTAGAATAGCTATAGATGCATGCATTAATATTGGGCGCTTATTTCTGTGCGATTTATAGCCTAGTTACTCAGTGGTGGATCCAGGGGTAGTTCGTTTGGTTTGGACGAACCCCCCTTTTTGGCCAGTTCATCAAAAAAATTTTTTCAAGAAACAGTAAAAGATCAGCTGATGGACGCTCATAAGTAAAATACTTACTTTGAGAGTGAATTTAAGCCAGTAGATAAGCCAAACAAGAGAAGATTCTGGCACAAAACGGCTGAAAATCAGCGAGTTAGCGGTACTGCGGGTAAGTACAAAGTCCACACAACTGGAAGTGGGTGGGGCTCAGCACATAAAATAGGCGTGGTTTACAAAAAGTGGGCGTGGCTAACAAAAATTTTCGCCACACTTTGCACGCAATTTAATGCAAACAAACCTTTCTAAATTCCTGGATCCGCCCCTGTTACTCTAGTTACAGCCCACCTGCTACAGTATTCTACTTAATAGACTTACTTACCTTGATGGTTAATCCTCCTGGAAGGCTCCCTGTTTTTCTGTGTCTTTAAAAAGGATCATAAAGTAAGTTTTAACTAGCGCTTCA
The DNA here is from genome assembly GCA_964030475.1 of Tethya wilhelma. Classification (NCBI taxonomy): domain Eukaryota; kingdom Metazoa; phylum Porifera; class Demospongiae; order Tethyida; family Tethyidae; genus Tethya; species Tethya wilhelma. Next base: position 74,404 of record CAXIPT010000067.1, read on the forward strand.
ACAAGTTTCATGCATATTCTGTTACTACACTAAAATTGTACCACAAGCATAAATTGTTTGTAACACAGATAGTATACAGAGTTTGTGTACTCGCACATAGCAACGTATTCGCTCACGATTTTAGCGAGTAAAATTGGAATGAACAGTCGGTATATTTGAGCTCATATCTCCAAAACTATAGCGCCTAGCCGCTTCAAATTTGGAAAATAGCTAGCTGCAATGACGTAGATTACAATGCAAGCGCTATCTCAAAATTCGCATATTACTACATCTGGTTGGTTTTCCAAAATTCGGTCACATTAAAAAATGAAAGCACCAAAGGTGCATAAGCCTCGGCGTTTGTGCATTGTATGCATGATGATTTTATAAATGCAAAAGTAAAGTTGACTTTAAACACGAAGAGTAACTATATAATATATAATACAATGTCATATATATACTATACAATTATGTATGTCTCTTATGAAGTTAAGAACTGACAGATATTAATGTAGTTGATTTATGAGAGCATAATTTGATTTACATCACATCAGGTAATTATAATAATTATATAGACATAACACATGTACGCAGTCACGGTATACATCCTTGTACAATGTCATATAGATAATAGTAGAGTATAGTGAAAGTTGCAGAGTTTCTACATTAATTTTAAGTTGTGATTTTTAATTAGCAATTCAATCCATGACTGTCACATTGTTAGTGATTACTGATCGATTAGGTATCATTGAGTCATGTTTGACTCAAGGTCATTGAAGAGATCAATCTGTGACAAACGATTAATTTCGTTTTCTTCTGGGTGTTGAATTTCTGTTATTACATGGTATTTGTTATATTTGATGTTTAGGCCTTCAATACCAATAAGATCATTTGGTGTGAATTGGGTTTTGCCCGACATGATTGACACAAGAGTGTTGTCGTAAGCTCTAAGCCAGAGTTGGTTGCTTGGGTTGGAGATAAGTAAGCGTGCAGTTGTTTTGGGGTTACGAAGCTTTTGAGTCGTTCTGCAAGAGGTGCAAGTTCCAGTTTGACTGTTGGATTCAATAGTTGATTTGCAGGAGGACAATATACATGTGTATACGGCAACAAGATGTTGAACGGCCTCAATTGAATAATCTTCCATAGAAGTAGTGTTGGGATCATGCTCAACTTGCTGTGGTTTGACAACTTTGGGGAGATTAGCAATTGGTTTGATTGAAGCACCAAATGGTGGAAGAGATAGTTCACATCTTCCATGATATGTTTGGAGATTGAAACGATTAAATTCGTAAGATTTGTTAGCCTCAAGTATTCCAATATCATTTTCCCATAGTGCTAATGAAATATATGCAGTGTCATCTGCAATAAACACCTCTTGCTTGCTTTTCCCAGTGGAAACTTTGATTGGATCATTAATACTTACTACTGTGGCCTTAACAGTGACACGATCAAAATCTTTAAGTTGTTGCAATTGTGATATGGTTACTACAGAGGTACCAATGGTGGATGGATTTGGAATTTCAAGAGGATCATTAGACTCCTCAATTTCTGTGTAGCTTTTAATAACCACTTCTAGTTTGTTGTTGTATCGGTTATGGCTAATTTGGCAGTTTTTCAAGGTTACAGTCTTTAACAAGAACCTTTCTAGATTGGTACGTTGGGCCTGATCAAAATTAATGCTAGTAATGGCACAACTGTATCACCATCACACAATTCACCACGGATACACTTGTCTGAAGTTTTAGCAGGTGAGAGAGAAGCAATGACTGCGTTGACAGTTGCAGAAGATTCTGCTTGTGAAATTTGACTTGGTGAGATTGGAGTCAAGCTACGAGACCTTTTTGCTCGAGGTGATGGGGAAGGAGAGAGAATCCTCTTTGCCATGATGAATTCTAAATAATTGTGTGGCATGTGATGTATGTGTGTAGTAGATGGCCTTTCCTACCGGTATCTCATCAGGTTTCTCACCTTTGACAAGTGTTTTAACAGAAAACACCTGGATAGTCTTATAACTTCTCCTCTTTAGCCTCAGAAAGTGTGACAGGGAGACTTAGGAAGGTTTTCCGCAACCAAACACTTTGTTTCATTGAGTTCCTAGGGTCATATGCCCTCGCTAAGGTGATCACGTGCTCATCTTTGGATTTGCTGACTCAGCATTTTTGTTTTCGAGCAGTTTTTTTGAATACCACAAGGAGTAAATCAGTGCTTGAAGGTACGTTTCTTTAATCATCAACCTAAGCTAGATGGAATTGTCACGGAGTCAACTGGAGCTAGAGATACATCAGCTTCTGCTGAATCACTCTCAGAGCATTTAAGGTAATACTTTACCTACCACCCTACCAGTGATAGACACTATGGTGTCTGAACTTGAGAACAAGTTTTCCGGCAAAAACCTTACTCATATGCAGTGTTCTCATTAAACGCCTTGCTTTAAATAATATAGCTAATTTAACTAATTTTAGTACGCGCCATTAGTCCACGCGTGCCACATAAGCCGGCCAACGTGTAGTACTTACAGAGATGGCAAGCAGTAGTAGAAAGAGAGCTTGCTCAAGTTCGGAGGGCTTCGTAACGCAGGGCAAACACAAGATCGGCTATAATTCATCTTGGAAGACTAATTTCCTTGGCACACACCTGTTTACGATACGGATATTTCTGACAATATTGTTGGTTTGTTATGCTACCTTTGCCAGAGACATAAAACGAAGCCAAGAAATGGTAGTGGAGAATGGACAGAAAAGCTGTGTGTTCAGTTAGTCTTCAGTTAAGTTTAGTCCTCATAATGTGAAGTGAAAGTTGGTCAGGGTCAACTGACAGCAGTGACCTCAATATCGATTATTGTTTGAACATTGAGTATGTGCTGAAAGATGGAAGACCAGGTTTTGAAGTGGAAACTCGATCTGACTATTTTTGGTCACCTGTTGCACATAGGACTAGATTAATAGCTAAGAAGAACCTCTCTTTATTATAATTTTTATTCTCGATGTTTGTTTGTCTCCCCCCCCCCTCCCTCTTGGTGATAAGATAATAATTCCCAGTACGGTAGTACTGGGTACACTGGAATGGCACGGATGGCCCATTAGCGCAATAAAATTTTTGTTACTGTCTCTCTCAAACTGGCTAGTTTTATCCTTAAATTTTGCATCAAAATATCCATTTGGTGTGTTCATAAGTTTGGAACTCTCTGAGGTTTAATGGATCTAACATACTTCCCATGCATCCTCAAAGTTGGTTGAGTTTTGACAGATAGATGTTCATGCAAAGCCACAATTAACCGCTATTCCGATCAGTCAAATACAGCCTGCCATTTCTAAAAAAAAGATCATGATGTAACTTTGCTACTGTAATGTGTTTTGTTTTACTTACTCAGATCATATTGTCAATAGGAATTTAATTAATACAGATCAGGTACTAAATACAACTGAAACCAATGCTTGAACCAATGATGCTGATAACTTCTGTGGGTCTATGACAGTTGAATGTTACTATTTGTAATGCTATTTCAATGTAGTTCTTGATAAATTTCAACTTACATTCTTTAGCTACCGCTTGACTAGCCACTAGCGACAGTTGCATTCCTGCGCCCAAAATTATCCCGCGTCCACGCCCATAATTGTCATGTAATAATCATGCCAATGGCCACATGGGTGCATTGGCAGACCTAAACTATCTGGTGAATTCCAGCCAACACATTCGGAAGACTTTTAGTAAGCTTTTGAAGCTAAGAACACTATATTAGACAATCTATTGGAGGGAATCAGGAATTATAACATAAAAGGTGAGTTATTTGCATGAAACAGACCAAAAACCATGACAATAAATGTTTTTTGCAGCTTAGTTACTAAATACTTGTAAATTGCAGAATCCCTCTGATGAGAACTTAGATGGCAACCTAAAGTTTAGCCTTAACTACATATGGCCACTTATTACTGTGATTTTCCTAGTTGGCAAACTCGATTTATTGTTTTTCATGTCTAATTGAGTATTCATTTATTCATAGATAATTAAATATTGGTTAGTCTATCAAGATATTTAGAATAGATAATAGTTTTGTTCTATACATCAACTTCTAATAGATGTCTCCTGGTTCTTGAAAAATCAACATTGGAATCAATATAAAATGTGATGCAAAATCTTGTTAGACATGCCATGGCCGTGAGAAGCAACTGCTCTTGATGTTTCAGATTATGTTCTTGATGCTGTAAGAAGAAATGGACTAGTCTCGGATATGACAGTGTGTCCGTCATGAGTGGAGTAGTGCAGGTGTACAAAAGTGAATTTGTGAAGTTGTTCCTTATGCTACATATGTATACTCCTATGCTCATTGTCTAAACTTTGTTATCGACAGCATGAAGATCACACCTGAAACATCTGAATTTTCTTCCCTAATGGAAATTCTGTATTCATTTTTGGTAGGGTCCGCAACATGAAAAATCAACCTGCGATTTTTGGACAACTGACATATGCACTATTTAGCTTAGGTTGATAATTAAAGAAACGTACCTTCCAACGCTGATTTACTCCTTGTGGTATTCCAAAAAACTGCTCGAAAACAAAAATGCTGAGTCAGCATATTCAAAAATGAGCACGTGATCACCTTGCGCAAGCCTCCGTGCATTCAGTGAAACGAAGTGTTTGGTTGCGGAAAACCTTCCTAAGTCTCCCTATCACAGTTTCTGAGGCTAAAGAGAAGTTTTTAAGACTATCCAGGTGTTTTCTGTTGAAACACTTGTCAAAGGTGAGAAATCTGATGAAGGAAAAGTCCATATACTGCATAAGAGGCAGATGCAGCTGAAACGCTACGAACACTGCCTGTGAACAAGCCACTCTATATCAGAAACCCTGGGTCATTTCCTACAAAAAGGGTTGTAGTTTTACCTTATTATGTGTACAGCACAACATAACCACATGGTCATATTATGTGTATTCATTGTGAATTATACAACTTAGCTACATACACATGCATAATTATTTTGTTAATCAACTTTACTGAAACAATGTGAATAGTACAATGTCATGACTGAGTGATAAAACTTAAATGCATCGTGTATGCTGTATAAGTACCTGAAATGCATGGTCTAGCTGAACAGGTTTGATGTTGACATGAGGTGACATGCTTGTTTCCTAGCACTCAATGTAATCGGTAGGATTTTGTTAGCTAATCTGGCCTTGTGACCACATAGTTTGGAATATTTAGTCTGTCAAATTTGACCTGTCCACTCACTGTACCATGCTGTATCATGTGATGGTTGTAAAATCTAGCCGAACAGGTTTTGATGTTGACGTGAGGTGACATGCTTGTTCCATAGCACTTAATGGAATCGGTAGGATTTTGTTAGCTAATCTGGCCTTGTGACCACATAGTTTAGAATTAGTCTGTCAAATTTGACCTGTCCACTCACTGTACCATGTAGTATCATATGTGATGGTTGTTGAATCTAGCCAAATAGGTTTTGATGTTGACATGAGATGACATGCTTGTTCCATAGCACTCAATGGAATCAGTAGGATTTTGTTAGCTAATCTGCCACATAGTTTGGAATTAATCTGTCAAATTTGACATGTCCACTCACTGTACAATGCTGTATCATATGTGATGGTTGTTAAATCTAGCCATACAGGTTTTGATGTTGACATGAAGTGACACACGTGCTTTTTCCACACTCATATCTACAGATTCAAACCCACAAGTACTCTGCACAATCTAGTCAATATAAGTGGCTGTGAGGTTACACTGCATCAGGTGGTCAGAGTTTGGACTTTAGGCCCAACAAATTAAAATCAATTCTTCATAATATAAAATGAGCGTTCCTACCAGCTAGTATATAAGTGAGTTCTCCATGGAATAGACACACACACACAAACTGGCAAACTACAGTAACCCTTACTGCGCAAGACATGCACACACACAAGCAGACAGACTCTTACTAGTACCCCTCACTTTGCAGGTTGTAATGATATGCGAAATTGCATGTTTAACTACAAGTTTTGCTCAAAAGTTTCACCCACCTCTGCATTTATTACATGAGGACTCTAACACTAACCCCCTTTAGGGTGTTAAATTGCATCTTAACTCTCCAAACGTGCAAATTTACTACCCATTAGCAGAGGGGTGATCTCAAGCTCCCATCATAGGGTGTATACACTCCCTATTTTTAACAGTGCATGTACCTCATCTGCAACAGTCTGGTCTTGTCTTGTTAGTTCTTCTTGTTGAGCTCTCACCTTTTCATCAAGTGACTCGCAATGGTCTTTGCACACATGTACTGCAGCTCGCAAGGCGGCAACATTTCTGTCTGATCCATAAGACATTATTGCTGTGTCAGGAACATGGAAGAGACGAGAGTATCGATGAATTTGTATGTATTGTAAGGACTGCTACCTCTCTCTCGCAAATTCACATCAATTGAAAGGTAGAACCTTGCAAGTTCAGTTTTTGTCAATGCTCTAGTTTTGTCCCATTTCTTTAAGATTTGGTGCAATTCTCTATACAACACGGAATTCCGCGAAGTCTCCACTTTGAATCATCTCCTTGTTCAATAGCTTCACAGAGTAGTTCTAGAGTTAGGCCCCAGTAGACGAGTTCCTCGGGAAATGACACTGCATGTGTACATCAACAAAGACAATTGGCCACTGTAGAAACAGCAGTCACTGCTAGTCAATAATTTGTGGTATGCTGACTAGGCAGATTTGCATCATTTAGGTTATTATCATCTACAATTTGTTAAAGATGCTGGTTAGTGAACTGATATAGCACACATAATTTAGCAACGAGCATGTAACAGTGATAGGATATACCATGGCATTAAGTGTTCCGTATTCTAGGTAGCCACACTCTTTCCAAGTATGCCACTCGATCTACTCCACTCAAACTTCCTTTCTTGATAGGTCCTTCCAGTCTCTGGACTGTTTGAAGGAAGTGGCTAGGTTTACTGACTGTAACATGAGGATATAGTTTGCAGAACCTCACAGTTTGCAGTTCGGCAGTGGAGAAGGTGCAATTGAGGTCTGCCTTTGTTTCAGCTTCTTCAAGTAGTTCAAACAAAACTTTGTAGGTCGGCTCAGATATCTATAGTCAGAAATATACCACATAACAGGACCATTCTAAGCCACAAACCTAACTAAATTCAGTTCCAGATATCCAGAAAGAACTTCAGTCCTTAATTTGTGTATTATATGATAGTGGGGACTGTATGCATGCATGTAGCGTTTCAGCTGCATCTGCCTCTTGTGCAGTAGATGGCCTTTCCTACCGGTATCTCATCAGGTTTCTCACCTTTGACAAGTGTTTTAACAGAAAACACCTGGATAGTCTTATAACTTCTCCTCTTTAGCCTCAGAAAGTGTGACAGGGAGACTTAGGAAGGTTTTCCGCAACCAAACACTTTGTTTCATTGAGTTCCTAGGGTCATATGCCCTCGCTAAGGTGATCACGTGCTCATCTTTGGATTTGCTGACTCAGCATTTTTGTTTTCGAGCAGTTTTTTTGAATACCACAAGGAGTAAATCAGTGCTTGAAGGTACGTTTCTTTAATCATCAACCTAAGCTAGATGGAATTGTCACGGAGTCAACTGGAGCTAGAGATACATCAGCTTCTGCTGAATTACTCTCAGAGCATTTAAGGTAATACTTTACCTACCAGTGATAGACCCTACCAGTGATAGACACTATGGTGTCTGAACTTGAGAACAAGTTTTCCGGCAAAAACCTTACTCATATGCAGTGTTCTCATTAAACGCCTTGCTTTAAATAATATAGCTAATTTTACTAATTTTAGTACGCGCGTACCAATCCATTAGTCCACGCGTGCCACATAAGCCGGCCAACGTGTAGTACTTACAGAGATGGCAAGCAGTAGTAGAAAGAGAGCTTGCTCAAGTTCGGAGGGCTTCGTAACGCAGGGCAAACACAAGATCGGCTATAATTCATCTTGGAAGACTAATTTCCTTGGCACACACCTGTTTACGATACGGATATTTCTGACAATATTGTTGGTTTGTTATGCTACCTTTGCATAAAACGAAGCCAAGAAATGGTAGTGGAGAATGGACAGAAAAGCTGTGTGTTCAGTTAGTCTTCAGTTAAGTTTAGTCCTCATAATGTGAAGTGAAAGTTGGTCAGGGTCAACTGACAGCAGTGACCTCGATATCGATTATTGTTTGAACATTGAGTATGTGCTGAAAGATGGAAGACCAGGTTTTGAAGTGGAAACTCAATCTGACTATTTTTGGTCACCTGTTGCACATAGGACTAGATTAATAGCTAAGAAGAACCTCTCTTTATTATAATTTTTATTCTCGATGTTTGTTTGTCTCCCCCCCCCCTCCCCCCCCTCCTTCTTGGTGATAAGATAATAATTCCCAGTACGGTAGTACTGGGTACACTGGAATGGCACGGATGGCCCATTAGCGCAATAAAAATATTCATGCAAATAACGCTACAAAAACTGAGCGCTTAGCACTAAAAGGCTTCTTTAGCTACTATTTAGCTCTTTCTCTTTCTAATGAGCCCAAAAACATGGCCTAAAACCATCGCTAAAGTAACAAGCACACATATGCCAAACCTCCAATTTTCTCCATCTTCTTCTTATTCTTCTTCTTCTTCTTCTTCTTCTTCTTCTTCTATCTTGGCTCAACTTTTCTCAGAGATTATTCACTTTTAGAAGCTGATTCTTGAACGAATGAACTTGGTTTCTTCCGGGACAGTCGCTTTTGCCATCGGTTTTTAGCGGCTCTCATTGAGTAGCTAGATACAAGGCAAAAAGCGCCTCCTCCATATGGCCGCCATTAATTTCTACACTCATGCATAATTCATTAGCTTCTAGAAAATTCGAATTGATGACCCTTTCCATACACAAAAGTGTGCGTTATTTGGAATTAAATGCAAGTTGCCTGGAACTATTTTGCGATACCTTAATGCTCTTGCTCTTCTTAAGAGATGAATCAGGACTTTGATTATCATAACATATGTGACCCAATTTTGGAAAACCGACCAGATGTAGTAAAACTTTATTTGTAGTAATCGGCGATTGTAGTGTAATTCACGACGCACGCGCGAAATTAATGTTTTTGCACCAATGGGGAGGGGCACACCTTGGTGAGCTGCAGACGTGATTTTATGGGTGGGGCTGCTTCTATTGCTGAGATATAAGCGTTTGAATGCAGCTATGTCAGCCATGGCTAGCTTCTCTCCTGTTAGTACACGGGATGCGTTGCCATGTTCACTGATAAATTATTCTGATAAGTACATGATGCAGTTGCTGCTGTGCATCTCATTATAATCTTGCATATTTAATGTGCAACAAAAAACAATGCATTGTTCATGAACTAAACACAAAGAAATCTCTTCCAGATGATCAGAAGATGGCCCACAGTGTTGCAGAATCGCTGGGCTATGCCAGGAGCTGTTTATTTGTGCATAATAATGAATGAATGTATTGTACATTGTGTATAATAAATTTGCAATGAAATTTGTGGGGGAAAGAAGCTAACCACTTCTTATTATGGGCAATAAGTATTAGCTAAACTGTTTCCTACAGCTATAGATGCATGCATTAATATTGGGCGCTTATTTCTGCGCCATTTATAGCTTAGTTACAGCCCACCCGCTACATTATTCTACTTAGTAGACTTACTTTCTTGGTGAATCCTCCTGGAAGGCTCCCGGCCTAGTCTTCTGTGTCTTTAAAAAGGCTCATAAAGTAAGTTTTAACTAGCGCTTCAACTAACTTCATGCATATTCTGATACTACACTAAAATTGTACCACAAACATAAATTGTTTGTAACACGGATAGTATACGGAGTTTGCGTACTCGCGCTTAGCAACGTATTCGCTCACGATTTTAGCGAGTAAAATTGGAATGAACGGTCGCTATATTTGAGCTCATATCTCCAAAACTATGGCGCCTAGCCGCTTCAAATTTGGAAAATAGCTAGTTGCAATGACGTAGATTACAATGCAAGCGCTATCTCAAAATTCACATATTACTACATCTGGTCGGTTTTCCAAAATTCGGTCGCATATAGAAAGGCAAGTAAATCTTATGATACAGCTCCTCCCTCCAAATGACTGAGATGTGGAGATGTGTGTTTCACTTCAGTATCAAGCAGGCTACACAACCGTTACTCAGCAGCCCACCATTCAGACTACTAGCTCAGTAGCTAGCTACACATACCAACTCAAATGTGATTTGTAAAATTATGGAAAAATGAGAATAAACAAGTAAAAAAAAACATTGGAAATGTAATGAGGCACAGGAATGGGGCTAAATTGTAAAAAGAATGCAAACAAGATGGAATGGCTGTTAAGACTGTGTAAGGAATTCTTCCTGTGGACGAAATCATGTGAGACTCAATAAGGAGATTGCTAAATGCAGCCCATACAGGAAGAATTCTGCACACACTCTAACAGCCATTCCATCTTGTTTGCGTTCTTTTTACAATTTAGCCCCATTCCTGTGTCTCATTACATTTCCAATGTTTTTTTTACTTGTAATAAATATATATTATTGCATGACTGGGAGGGCAATATGGCTAAATATTGGTTCGAGACTGGAGTATTGGTCCCGACCGAAGGGAGGGCCAATGCAAAAGTCAAGAACCAATATTTTAGCCATATTGCCCGACCAAAGGAATGCAATAATGGATTTATTATATACTTATCAACAAGGGTATGCATCTTTGCGGCTAGCTAGCTAGCATGTTGTGACTAGTACAGTTAGCCTGGCACGGAAAAAATGAGCTTGAAGCAAGCCTGCAGGAGTAGTGGTCATAGAAAGAGCACAAAATTCATAGCTTTCTCCTGGTTTCTGGCACTATCAAGAAGCTTCAATGCCTTCGACGAGTTCGACTCCCGTCTGTCTACAGCAACGGGTAGTGTTTTGTTTACAATTACCGGATAAGCATGGGTGGGGTTTTGCTGTTCGTTAGTAGTAGCTGACTCACTCGTACTGAAGGCTTTCTCTGTGTCAACGAACTAACTTGACTAGCGTAGCTTTTACCTCTCCAAGCATTCGCAAAAAACTGGCAGTGGTTTCTATGCAGCCTTCTTTTATACTGTAGCAACGATTATCTGTGATTGGTTAAAATTCGCGCGTAAAATTGATTTTTGTGCAGCGTGATTGGCTGAGCATAGCGCGAACAAATTTCTGCAAGCAGGCAATAACAAGCAGGGCAATACGGGAAGTTATTGCCCGCTTCCTCTGTACTTAACTTAGTATAGTAACTATATAAGTATATAATAATAATAATTATAATAATGGGGTGGCAAAGTTATGGCTGGTCATAAATGTAGGAAGAAACAATACAGCAGAACTCTGGTTTATGGTATAAAAGATGTTACAGAATGCACCAGATTTCACCAAAATTACCCAAAATTTTCTTAGGGAGTGGGGGCACTCAGGTCAGTCTCAGTGCCATTAACTGGGTCAGGTTAAGGTAACTAATTAAGGGAAAAAATTATGCAAAATTGAAATAGTTTGTTAATGGAGTATGTTATCACAATGGAAACATAGGTGAATAATCTTGCATCTATCTTGAACATTTTGGAAAAAAATTGTCATGTGACCTCATTAATATTCATAAAATTAATAATTTAATTAAACGGTAAAGAAAAACTGTTGCCATGGCAACCAAATTTTGTCTAATTTATCATACCTCAAATCTCCATGGGGATAGCAAGATACGTATCAAGGTCCGAGATACGATACATTTTCCATATAATGCACACCTACCGATTTCTCCTTCTCAGTCGTATATCATCAACCAATCGACGAATTTTTTTTCCCCATGGGGATTATGAAGGTTCATGATGATAATTATCTCTTGTGAAAGTTTGATTGCCATAGTTAACTTCAATTTTTTTTAATTATTCATGAGTTTGGGTGTTTTATTGGAAACTCTTTAAATACATAAATATTCATCATTTTGACATAAAATTTTGGTTACATGAAAAAATAAGATTATATTTTCTTATGATATCAAAATATTTTGGATAAATATTTTCACATGCTGTAAAATGAGGGTTGTTTTAGGCAATTTTTTAATGAAATATCTACTGACCCGGGCCTTAAGTGCGCAGAGTAAGGACAATCAGACCTTAGCTGAAAAATTACACAGTTGAAATACCTATAAATTAGATGGCTGATATACAGCCAATACTTCACTTAGAGCTTATTTCAATTGTAATTTAGGATTCTTTGATCTATGTACTTTATAGGTATTCACACTTAGTTGCTATGGTAACCATTATCATGAATAAAATTACAGTTAACTAATTAATTTTCATAGACGCAAAATTAAAAATCTGGTACAGAAGAAGCCTAGCTCAGGGTTTGGCATAGCGCTTGCTAGTTAGCTAATGGTCTGAACTAAAGATCCCTCGCTAGTTTTTGTTGCAATGCAACAGCAGCGCTAAATTACTGAAAGAAATAATGAATTTTAGAGTGAATTTATTATACTTACCATAATATTGCTGTTCATTATCGCGCTTTGGTCTGGAACTTTCAAAAAAACCAGCAAGAACCTTTTAGTATAGTCTTCTAGCATCACTTTAAGCTTTGTTTGACTCTCCGCGCTAGTGTCTTTCTGTACCAGAAAATCGGTTATTCACAAGAAGTCTCTTTCTTAACTCGCCATGAGGCTAAGTTCTAGCACCACATCCACCTAATACTGCATTTAGTACTGACGATCTTTATCTACTAATTATTAATGATATTCATTGTAGCTTGCTTGTACCATTACAAGCTAAATACATGCAATAGGCGCCGTGCGCACTATAATGAGCTGAAGCGTTTGGCAATCCTTAACCAACCTGAGCGTACCTCCAGACTCCCCTAGATTCGCTGCTTTGTGATGAAACCATTTAGTAAATGCTAACCAATTCTATGATCTGGGCTATAGACCAGCGTACAAGACAAAAAGGCTACCTGCTTCATGGTGGCTTGGCCTCCCCAATGTCAAAATAGTTCCTACTCCACTGCCAGGAGAAGGCTACTGGACTCGTGGAGATAAGGGCTTGCTAGTAAATTGGCAGATTCTAGGTAAAATGAGTTCTAGGAACTAAGATAAGCTCAGAATAACCTGTATGCGATCGCCTACAGGGTGAGCCAATACCCACGAGCAGAAAGCTGCTCTATGTGGGCGCTTGAATTAGGAAAGCATATCAGAAGCTTTAGCTGATCTCTCTGTGCATATGCTGTACCGAAATTCTGTGAACAAAAGCCTATAAAGCAGAAATTACACTAAACAATAATTCACTATTAACAGCAGCTGCCTATTTTATTAATATTTGCTACGGTCTGTTGCACAGCATAGCAACTGTTCTCCGTGTTAGCAACTAAATAGAAAAGAACTAGGCTGGTATTACCATCTATATCTCTGCAACTGAAGCAGCTCCACCGGAGCATGCTGAAATGCAGCATAACCCATCCATGCAGTAAAAAAAAATTCAAAAACAGCATTTTACTCGAAAAACAATAATTTCCCAAACCTCAGGTTTTCGCTTGACACATCACAAATGAGTAAGAGACCTCCAGTCAAGCAAATTTTTTCATTGATGACAGATGAGAAGACTGACATTGCTATTGTGAAACAGAAGGTACTTGTCAAGAGATAGAAAGTGGCTGAAGAAGGAATAAAAACCTCATTTTTGTGCATCACAGACATATCAAATGGCACTGCTAAAACGATAGAAGCTGCCATGCTTAAGTTTTTGAGTGACAAGTCTCTTCAGACTTCTCAATTTGGTAGTGATGGTGCTTCTGTGATGATTGCACTGTTGTCTGGAGTAGCAGTTCGACTCATGTCTCATAGTCCGAGACTGATTGCTGTCCACTGTATAGACTGGCTTTAGCTGCAGCCCATGCTTCGGATTCAATACCCTACTTACAGAGATTTAGATCAATTCTACAATCCTTGTTTTTCTTCTTTCAAAACAGTGCAGTACGAATGGCGAATCTCCACATGATTCAAGAGATACTAAATCATCCACAGATCAAGTGTAGGGTAGCAAAGGATGTTTGTTGGTTATCCCATGACAATGCAATAAAAGCAGTGATTTGTACTTTGCCTTCCCTTTCCAGCAACCCTTGATAGAGAAGCATCCGAAAACAATGAACCCACTGCTCATGGATTCTACCACTTTATGAAATGTTACAAGTTTGTGGCAACAGCATACCTACTCTCTGATATATTCCCTCACCTAAGTCGTCTTTCACGAATCTTTCAGAAAGAAAGCATTGACCTATCTCTCATCTAATCTTGTCTGAAAACAACAATTGATACAATCAAGAAGCATACAGATACTCCTGGACCTAACCTCAGTACAGTTGACAATATACTTTCAACTGAACTGGAAGATTTTGACATTCAAGTAACTAGTGCTCAAAAGGAAACCTTCAAGAAAGCAATCTAGGAAAAATATGTTGAGGCCATTGTCAGTAAACTCCAAGATCGTTTTTCACAGGTTGAGGTGTTGGACGTATCTTTGACCTCCCATCTGATACCACAGACTTAGCTTTCTATGGTCAGGATAACCTAGCTGTTCTCTTGGCAAAATATGGTGAAGGCTCTGATCCTGTTGTTGACATTAGTGAGTGTACTAGTGAGAGGGAAAGCTTCAAAAGAACAATTATGCAGACAAAACAACACGACAAAATTTTCAAACATCTATGTACTGACCAATCTTTATGTGATATTCCCTTTTTTTACATTCCCAGTACAGTAGTACTGGGTACATAGGAATGGCACGGATGGCCCATTAGCGTAATACAAATATTCACGTGAATAACTCTGCAAAAACTGAGTGCTTGGCACTAAAAGGCTTATAAAGCTACTATTTAGCTCATTCTCTTTCTAACAAGCCTAAAAACATGGCCTAAAACCATCGCTAAGGTACCAAACTAAAATATGCCAAACCTCCAATTTTCTCCTTCTTCTTCTTCTTCTTCTTCTTCTATGTTATTTCAGCGTATCTCGAAGACTGTTCACTTTCAGAAGCTGATTCTTGAACGAACAAACTTGGTACCATTGTCTTCACGTGCTTTTGGTATCGTGTGCTCGAGTCTCCCGTTGAATGGCTAGATACAAGGCGAAAAGTGCTTCTCCGTATGGCAGCCATACATCATGCATAAATTCATAAGCGACTTGAAAAGTCAAATTGACTACCCTTTTCCAGGTAGATAAGTGTGCGTTATTTGGAATCCAAATATTCGCTGCCTGCTTGCTTTACCTTAAGATTTCTGGTTGTGCTGGACTCTCTGTAACCTTTCAGTCTTCAATATTTAGGAGGTGAATAGACTACTGTGTTATGTAGTATTCATTATAAGATGAGCAAAGCAATTAAATTTTGGTAGATACAGCTCAGCCTCCTGAGATTACTAATCAGCCTGAGCATAGACATGATAGATTTATAATATCCATGCTGATAGTGTACAAGTAACTACCATAATTATACACACAAACTCGAATGTGATTAGTAGAATTATGAAAAAATGATAAACAAGTAAAAAAAAACATTGGAAATGTAATGAGACATAGGAATGCCAAATCGTAAAAAGAAGGCAAACAAGTTGGAATGGCTGGCAGAGTNTCTACAGAACATTGCTCGCAAGACTAAACGCTCTCGTCCTCGCAACCTCAAAGACCTGCTGTTGCTAGCCGTCAATAGAATGATGTTTCAAGGAGTAAGTGATGTCAAAAACATGCACACACGTGCTTGCATATAGTGGGCTATGAATGGTGCCATCGTGAGGTGGTGTTTGTGTGCTGGTGTAGACAGTGTGTACATTCCTTGTAGCTGCACTGTTCACACACGTGCTTGTGTATGGCACGTGGTGTTATGAGTACGAGTATATGTATGTGTGTGCGGTTATTTATTATCATTATATTTTTGTTTTTCTTTACATTCTACGAAAACTAACAACAGACTGAGATATTTCAAGCCCCAGTTCCCCCAGACATCATGACCCACTACAGAGAGTACATCTTCTTTCCCATGGACCTTGGAACCATCAAAGAGGTGTGTATAGTGTTGCACAGCTCACAGTGTGTCCTTTGAAATATGAATATCCTATACTGGGTATTTCTCTCTTGTATGTAGAAAGTGGCAGCTAATAAGTACCAATCAACAAAGGAGTTTACTCACGACACGGAATGGATACTGCACAATTGTATCATCTACAATGGAGGTATAGTGTTCACTGACCGTAGAGTTACTGATCAAAGATGATTTCTTATCTCTAACTTTCTTTGTAGCCAAGCATGCCCTGACAAAGATTGCTAAGGGCATTTGATTACAACATCAGATGAATTACTGCAAGTGTTAGAAGAAGTTGACATTGAGTCAATTTCTACCTCCTCAAAAAGAAAGAAAAGGCTGGCAATAATTCGAACACAAATCAACATTCGAAAAAAAGTTCTAAACCAGAAAGTTTCCATACCATTTTCTGTACAGCGAAAACAACGCTCCATCAGTGAAATAATAGCAGACTTGGTGGATTTCATTGATAACCACCCTCAAACTGCTTGCCTGACAATACATGATCCACATTCTTTGGTTGGGAAGGAGATTAAACATAGGTTTAAACTTGAAACAGGAGAAGAAGAATGGTTTCTTGGGTTTGTAGCTAGCTACAATGCAGCCAAGAAGCTGCATGAAATTATTTATAATGATGAGCCTGACCATCAATTCTTCGACCTCACAGAAGATTTGCGTAATGGAGATATTGAACTTATAGCCTAGATAAATTATGTTAAACTCATAACATGCAGATGCCTGTCTATAATTATGCTTTAACACACACATGTACTTTATTCTCTTGCTTCCTCCTTTGTAATCTTTCTCAGATTTTTATAAACCTCAAATTTTTATTCACATTCAACGACAACAAAGCTTTCATGTATGGAAGTCAGAAATTTAGGTATATAACTAGTGGTTTGCATTGAGTAGACTTACTACAAGCTTCTGATGAAAATCAACAAGACTGTAGGCACGAGATCATTTCTCTGCCTTCAAATGATCCTCAAGACTATGTTGCAGACTATCTCCTCGGAAAAGTCGGCGATGTTCTTCTTTGTCTTGGGCTGCCCATTCCTGCCATAGATCTTTGCCTTGTAGAGGAAGCATCACTTCCTTAGCACATTGGTGTGGATCACTGTGNCTTTGGAAAAATCACAGAAACTCCCTCAACGATAAATATTGGGTAGAAATTTATTAGCGAATCTTCTCTGAACTATACTAAAGCCAATTCAGCTCCAGATCGAATCACTACAGGGGCGGATCCAGGAATTTAGAAAGGGTAGTTCGAATTAAATTGCGCGGGAAATTTTGGTTAACCACGCCCACTTTCCATAAACCACGCCTATTTTATGTGCTGAGCCCCACCCACTTTCAGTTGTGTTGATTTTGTTTTTACCTGCACGAGCACGAATAGCGCTAACTCGCTGATTTTTAGCCGTTTTGTGCCAGAATCTTCACTTGTTTTGGCCTATCTACTGGCTTAAATTCACTCTCAAAGTAAGTATTATACTTATGAGCGTCCATCAGTTGATCTTCTACTGTTTCTTGTAAAAATTTTTTTGATGAGCTGGCCAAAAAGGGGGGTTCGTCCGAACCAAACGAACTACCCCTGGATCCGCCACTGCACTACTGCTATCAATCAATCTTCTCAATACTTTTACGATGTGAGTTCAAGGTGCACTAATCGAATAATGACGTCAAAATATACGGACGTTACACGATAGTATGCAAAATTATCAGAAATTGTATAATTATGCGCATGCGCAAACAGTGTGTACCAGGCCCTTTCTTTTGGGCCTGGGAACGAGGCTAGCTCGCAGTCGACTGAAAACTCAAAAGTTGAAACGATTAGACCATAGATAATATACTCCGACCAGGGATTGGAAACGAGGCAATTAGCACTTAATTAACACGCGCAGTCCACGAAACATGCAGAAGCCAGGGCTGCCTATTGTGGTTCTAGCTGCAGTGCAACTTTACTTCAAAAACTGCAATGGAGACCCTCCTCTAGTGTCCCCTAAAATGAAGATGTGACTGTTGCAACAATGCCAGTTATAAGTGTTTCATGCATAATAAGTATCAGAATCTGTTCTGTATTCTTGAAATTCTGAATTTTGAACTTTCAAACACCTATTAGTGATACCTTCATTGAATAACATGAAAATAGAGACTTATAAGCAAACAGTAACTACGGTGGTGTACAGTAATGGTTGCAGAAACAGGAACTATCTTCAAAGTCAACTTTCATCCAGCACAAAGGACAAGGCTACCCCACAAACGTAGGGCTCATTTTTAGCACCTTGGTTTTTTTTTTTTTTTTGAAATGCTACCATTATAATGAAAATAAACCATATAGGGCTCCATAGCATGATAGTCTGAAGCTATAACAGTTGAATTCATCATCATCAAACCATCCAACAGGCTAGAATCACCCCACAAAGGACAATTGCTTTGTTTACACGCTTTATTTCAACAGCAGTGACAATTTACTGTAAAATTAAACAAAAGTAGCTTATTCTTGTGTTCAGAGTACAAGCTACTATACCTTTCTTATCTACAGCACCCTACACTAAATGACTTTTGTCTCTGAAGTCAGTGCAGAGCCTTTCTTGACATTGATTCAGGCGTGAAAAACAACAACGCGGACAGGGCGCATGCTTTTGTATTGCACTATAGGCGCGTGACTACCTGTTTCCAATCCCGGGTCGGAGTATATTATCTATGATTAGACTCTAAGAACTACTACAAGCTAAGTAACTCTCAGCTCTTCTGGTGTTCAACATGTAGTTTCTTAGCTAGAGAATTTAATAAGAGTGCAGGGTAATTGCCTCACACAGATGATTCTAATTCTGCAAGAGTGGAAGCAACCAGGCTAGTAACTCTCACCCCTTCTGGTGTTTAACAGTTAGCTAGAGGATTCAAGTATTGCAACCATGTACCAGTGAACATTCCAGCAGCCTCTGTGCGTGCTTTATACGTAGCACTATAGCGCGCGTTTGCATGCGCACACGTGTCAGTGACAATGATCAGTAAAGGTCGTCAAATTCAAATGCATAACCAGAACAATTGTTGCTAAATCGGCATCGTTTTCATCCGGTGTTATGACGTTTAATTGGCTGGCTACTTCGAGCTTATAGAGATAAGTACGTGAGTCTCTATTATCTATGACCCTGCACGATTACATGCCTCAGGCTAAGGTGCTCGGCAATAACTGCATGTAACCAACATTTAATAATAATTTTATTTTCAATAATTATAACATTAATTTTACAAAATCACCAAAAAATACTGAATACGTTTCATTAATGTAAAAGAGGAGTCTTTTGCGAAATGATGTTTGTATGCCATAAAAAATTCGGCAGCAGTGATAGTTGAAATTATTCCATTCACTGCCAATATTGTCATCAAAATGTATACCAAAACCTGCTCGAACATGAGTCCAAAAAGTGTCAACTCTATTGTAAATTCCTTTGCAGTGTCCCAAATATCACGATAAATTGCCCACGTATCTATGACAATCACATAAAATGAAGGTACAACCACTGCCAGTACATACTTTGGAACATAGAGCAGATAAAGGTGCCCACTCAGACCAAATTGAATGGCAAAAATGGGAAAGGCCCACATTAGTTGTATTCCAAGATACAGGAGGTTCTTTTGACCCGATTCCACCAATGAATATCCAATGAATGCCACCAAAAGACACAAGACAGCTACAATGCACCGTGCAACAAATAGAGAAGAAATCTTTTTTGGAAGTGGTTTACCACTTTCCCAAATTCTCATTGTCCAAAGTCGAGCAATGATCAAATGAACTGCACACCAAGCACACTCCTCATAAGGTACCGCATAGAATGTTCCAAAAACTTCCAAAGGATGAGTTATGTAGACAACACCTCTTTTCCACAATTCGTGATCCCACGACCAAACAGAAAATACTACAGCCACAATAGAGAAAATGGCTAGACCGATATATGAAGAAAAACGGACATTGGGATTTACAAGTCTACCCCTTAAAGGATGTGGTAGAACAAATTCTAGCAAGAGTATGGGTACTATGAGTAGTAGATGAAGTCGAGCATAGTTGTACTTGGTATAACTCATCCAAATGTCAACCAAGATGAAATTAACAGCTGTCAGAGCTACTATGATGATGAAGTGAGACTCCATTATAATTATGTAGTGGCTTGAGCCGTGCAATTAGTTTTCAGTCAGTTGGAGAGATTTTTTCAGTCAATCTGTATATAGCTAGTAAAAATAATATACATATTGTTCATGTAGAAGTTCATGCGTGCATTGCCACACCCTAGCAATTTACGCCATGCAAGGCAGCATGCCTTGATTGCCCGGTATGAGTTTACAAGACAGGCCTATTAATTGAGCAATGCCAAGTTAAATTCATGGTATCAAGAGAAACTTACCAACAAATCAATGCCTGGGTATACACTTGTCGTGAACAGATAGTTACTATATGTACACTGTCAATGGACGTCAGAGACTCTTGAGGTTACTGATCACCTTGTAAGATTGAGCTGGGTGTTACCACGCCGCGCGCAATACGCGCTAGACCCTGCATGACATGCAGATTTGCGTCCAATGATGGAGATTAACGTCCCCCTCCAATTCTCTCCTTAGAGCTGGAAAACTCAAGAACACTAGCTGTTAGAGATAACAGACCTTATAGCTTAACATAAACCTATGCTATAGACCATAACTATATTGTTGGTGTGAGGTAATTAATGTAATGAGTGCATTCACATCAATAAAATTACGGCATAATGATTCGAGATATTGAGTTGCTGAAAGACTGTCAAGTAAGAGCAGCAGTAATCATGAAGGCACACACACACAAAAACACATGCATCAACAGTCAACATACAAACAACGTATTCAGAGTTTCTAGCTATTATCCGCTTTGACTTGGAATGATCAAAATCAATAGTTACAACTTCTAAGCCTATAGGGTAAGATAAAACATTCTCACTAAAATTCTAGACTTTTTGGCCATGGAACCTGCAGCACCATCAAATCGATAACTTGACTACTGTGTGGCTATTGCATAGGAATTTGAAGGTTTAAGATATTTTACTAGTGACCTCTGAGCTCTGAGTGTATATATGGTGCCAAACAACCAGCCAGTTAGACATTAATCAACAACCTCCAAGCTAGTGCATGTCATGGAGTGGCTTGCCATCTACATGACCATTCCGAAAATCTCCTGATTTCTAGCTACCACCTTACATCTGTCATGGTTATGCTAGTCTAGTTAACATCTGACTGCACTATCCCACAGCATGTAAACAATTACATAACAGTTGTATAGGGTTTGCATGCATGCATTGCTACAACGCAATTGTCTCGAACACAAAGCCTATAGGTAGGGTCCGCAACATGAAAAATCAACCTGCGATTTTCGGACAACTGACACATGCACTATTTAGCTTAGGTTGATGATTAAAGAAACGTACCTTCAAACGCTGATTTACTCCTTGACAAGTTGTGGTATTCGAAAAACTGCTCGAAGACAAAAATGCTGAGTCAGCAAATTCAAAAGTGAGCACGTGATCACCTTTAGCGAGGGNTGACAAGAGGGAGCCAACGAAGCTACCAACAAGGAGGACAGTCACAATGAGCCCCTGAGGAGAGAAGTTCAAAGACGTGCCACCAAGTACATTCTCAATGATTTTAACTCTGACTACAAGTCTCGTCTTATCAGGCTCCACCTGTTGCCCCTTGCCATGCTCTACGAACTCAATGACATATGCTTCTTTGTTAAATCTATTAAGCAGCCAACGGACTCCTTCAACATCTTAAACTATGTAGCGTTCAGTAACAACAGAACCAGGTCGGGCACCTCCTTGAAGTTAGTCCAACCATTTGCTAACAACAACCGCTACAAGCATTCCTACTTTGTGAGAATCACCCGTCTTTGGAACTCCCTACCACCACTAGATTTGCATTCAAGAAGCTATGTCAGCATAGTGGGTAGTGTTAAATCAATATTATGGAACCACTTCACATCAACTTTTGATCCCTCGAAATAGTAATTTTTATTTTGCACTGTCAATAATTATTGTATGCACATTTCGAATAACAATATTAAATTTGTGATATACTCAAAAATTCAACAAGCAATATTATACCATTTCAAAGTAAAAATAAACTAGCAGCATGTATGTATAGTTGCAATTATAAATAGAAATTGAAAGCCTACAAATCTTACAAGTGAAGGAAGAAAAGCACTAGGCATAACTTATACTAAAACAATAATTATTAACATTTTATCACAAACTAGACTGATTGAATTAAAGCACTCAAATCAATATTAATAAATATCATTTCTCCTAAACAGTGCACGCCAACTAACTCCAGACATCTTGCAAATAGCGTCCTCTCTTTTGAAGTTTCTTGATGTATTCCGCAGCAGTGTCCAAGTCCAGCTTGCCATGTTCCTGGAGAATGTCTTGAAGAGCATTGTGGACATCTCTAGCCATGTGGCGGGCATCTCTGCAGAGAGAGAGAGAGAGAGAGAGAGAGAGAGAGAGAGAGAGAGAGAGAGAGAGAGAGAGAGAGAGAATTTCAAATAAGAAATGTAATGAGACAGGAATGGCTAAATCGTAAAAAGAACATAAACAAGATGGAATGGCTGTTAGAGTGTGTAAGGAAGAATTCTGCACACACCCTAACAGCCATTCCTTCGTCCTTTTTACGATTTAGCCATTACATTTCCAATGTTTTTTTACTTGTGAAAATAAGTATAACCAAGTAGTCTATAGTCTCCTTTGCCTGTTCCTCCAGAACTGTCAAAACTAGACGTATTGAGTGTGACCTTGATCAGCTGATGTTACAAGCTGAGGAGTATCTCCACGAGAATATCACCCCATCAATGGTAGACCATCTCATCCAGTTGACTCGCAATCAAGCCAAATCAAGGGAGTGGTTCAAGTACAGGGCAGGAAGAATTACAGCTTCTAGGTTCAGAGAGGTTCTTTTCACAAGTCACCACACACCTTCACTTTCACTACTGAAAAGTATCTGTTACCCAGAAATTCACAAGTTCACTACTCGAGCTACTGTATGGGGTTGTGAACACGAGAAAGATGCCATTGAAGCGTACAAAATCGAGAAAATGGAATCTCACGAAGATATGTGTGACCATGCATGCACAAAGTCCTTATTGAGAGTTTATCACCTTGAAGCTGGGAGAATGGAGGACAGCTGCTTGGTCTGGGAATGGTGGACTCCACTGGCATAGTTGTGCCTTCATTGTTAGACTGACTATTGCTGACTTCAAGCACAGTTCCACCTTCAGGTGTGTCTTGGTGCTCCATTTCCTCCTCCGGTTGCACTTCAAGCTCTGCTTCATTCTCAGACTGACTAATGAGAGTGAGGGGTGCTGGAAAATGAAACATTACTAAATTGAATTGGGAGAACTTTGTTACAGTATAATAAAGATGTTTGAACTTTGATAAAAGTTCATCAGCATAATATATATTGTATATTGGGAAACCACTCATGTTCTTACATTTGGTAATCTAGATCTTTAAGAACACATGGAACGTTCGGTCCAACAATCATATATCTAATTATCTAATACACACGTGATACTAACATTACATAACAGTTCAAAGTACATATCCAGTCACCACAACAGTGATGAACTTGCAAGGCTTAAAGCCGATGCTCTCATGTTCTATTTTGTCTATTCCGAGCTGGTAATGCTGGCCAAATCTGAGAAGCTTGGAGAGTCAGCATTTGACATGAATGACCACTACCTAGAATGAAGGCACTGATGGTGCATAAGCCTCGGCACACTCAACTAGCTAGCACAGTTATATGCATACATTCTATAAATGAATGTATCATAACTATTCACCTTTAGGCCCAGGCATTCATGTCACGGTAGGCCAGCCTGAAAGAGGCTGAGTTGTCCAGTCACTTATACATATGGCCCAGGTTAGCCACTAATGTCACAGATGATGAACCAGATGAGCTTTACTATGATTATACATGTATTGGAATGCTCACCTGCTGTCAGATAGCAAAGTCTAAACTACATAAATTTGAAGTACTGATGCATTAGCTCACAGGCTACAATTATGTAAAAATGTATGCATGCCCTATATATTATATGCTTACATAGAAAGCAGGCCAACTCCTGCCTGTCTTGCCAAACAACACTGACTAAAAGTAACAGCTGAATCTCTGTGCTTCCATTCCACAAAATTCTAGATAACGCACACCAAATCAATAGGCGTGGCCTCGAAGCTAAGCGCTAAAAGAAGCACAAAAGCCTCAAATCTCAGCAACTACAGTGTTTTGGACAGCAAAAAATATATGTTTACAAGATCATTCAGAGTTATGAACGTAAGTACCATCGATTTTGTGCCTTTCTTGAGATTTCGATGAACAGATAAACAGACAGACAGACAGACAACACGACTACCGTAATCCTCTGCACAATCTACGCACGCGCCGAGGCTTAATACAACTGTTCCTGGAAATGATCGAAAAGCACCGTTAGATATCCAGAAGAAGGATATACAAGTTTTCCCATCCAAACAGAGACAACAAAGCCTTAAACCATCGATTTCGCAAGAGCAACCTACCAGACTACGAGCGAATGTTTCAAGGTGATACTTGGGATACTACCACACTATATCCACTTATACAAGCTGGTGTAGCCAAGGTAAAAGACAAGCTTCTCCACTATGCACAAAACAAACTTCCTGGAGGAATCTACTGGGAGCCTGATCCAGAAGTTAGAGCAGTTCTCCACAAACTAAAAGCCTAGCGACAATATATGTGGATCAATCCTTGGACTAAACTACCACCTTTCTACCGTGATTCCTAGCAAACATGCTCAAACCTAGTTGAAGTGAAGAAAAATGGAATTGTGAAGTGGCTTGAAAGCTTGCCACAAGAGGCACAAACCACTGTGACTCAGCTTGCTGTGAAGCAAAGAAGAGATGTGGCCAAACAGTACAAGAATGAGCAGAAATCTATACAGAGGAAGAGGCAAGAAGCAATGAGGCGCTCTCATCAAAAGAGACAAGCCCTAAAAGCTAAAGTGCTAGTAGAACAACAAAAGCTAGCCAAAGAACATTTGATTACAACATCAGATGAATTACTGCAAGTGTTAGAAGTTGACAGTCAGCTAATTTCTACCTCCTCAAAAAGAAAGAAAAGGCTGGCAATAATTCGAACACAAATCAACATTCAAAAAAAAGTTCTAAACTAGAAAGTTTCCATACCATTTTCTGTACAGCGAAAACAACGCTCCATCAGTGAAATAATAGCAGACTTGGTGGATTTCATTGATAACCACCCTCAAACTGCTCGCCTGACAATACAAGATCCACAGTCTTTGGTTGGGAAGGAGATTAAACATAGGTTTAAACTTGAAACAGGAGAAGAAGAGTGGTTTCTTGGGTTTGTAGCTAGCTACAATGCAGCCAAGAAGCTGCATGAGATTATTTATAATGATGAGCCTGACCATCAATTCTTCGACCTCACAGAAGATTTGTGTAATGGAGATATTGAACTTGTTGCCAAGATAAATTATAATGTTGAACTCATAACAAGCAGATGCCTGTCTATAATTATGCTTTAACACACACATGTACTTTATTTTCTTGCTTCCTCCTTTATAATCTTTCTCAGATTTTTATAAACCTCAAATTTTTATTCACATTCAATGACGACAAAGCTTTCATGTATGTTAGTCAGAAATTTAGGTGTCAACTCAAAATATAACAATAGTTACTCTCAGAAATTCTAGTCAGTTCAGCTTCTGGAGCTCTGACCTTTTCATCAAGCGACTGGCAGTGGTCTTGGCACACACATACCTCATCTCTCAGGCTGCAACAGTCTGGTCTTGTCTTGTTAGTTCTTCTTGCTGAGCTCTGACCTTTTCATCAAGTGACTCGCAATGGTTTTGGCACACACGTACTGCAGCTCGCAATGCAGCAACATTTCATAAGACATTATTGCTGTGTCAGGAACATTAGAAGAGACGAGAATGAATTTGTATGTATTTTAAGGACTGCTACCTCTCTCTCGCAAATTCACATCAATCAAAAGGTAGAACCTTCCAGGTCCAGTTTTTGTCAATGCTCTAGTTTTGTCTTGTTCAATAGCTTCACAGAGTAGTTCTAGAGTTAGGCCCCAGTAGGCGAGTTCCTCGGGAAATGACACTGCATGTGTACATCAACAAAGACATTTATTGCACTGTAGAAACAGCAGTCACTGCTAGTCATTAATTTGTGGTATGCTGACTAGGCAGATTTGTATCTATAATTTGTTACAGATGCTGGTTAGTGAACTGATATAGCAGCATCAGGTAACAGTGATAGGACATACCATGGCATTGAGTGTTCCTTATTCTAGGTAGCCACACTCTTTCCAAGTGTGCCTCTCGATCTTCCCCCTTCAAGGTTCCTTTCTTGATAGGTCCTTCCAGTCTCTGAACTGTTTGAAGGAAGGGCGGCTTACTAACTGTAACATGAGGATATAGTTCGCAGAACCTCATTGTTAGCAGTTCGGCAGTGGAGAAGGTGCAATTGAGGTCAGCCTTTGTTTCAGTAGTTCAAACAAAACTTTGTAGTCACAAATATACCACATAACAGGACCATTCTTAGCCACAAACCTAACTAATGGCTATATCCAGATATCCAGAAAGAACTTCAGTCCTTAATTTGTGTATTATTCCCAGTACTG
>CAXIPT010000068.1:0-10941 GCA_964030475.1 Tethya wilhelma
CTTTTTTCCCCTTCCAGTTTCTAAGGAAAGAGTTCCTCCCTTACTTGAAAGCATGGCAGGCAAGTGTGGAGAAAAGGAAAGGGTTCACAGCTAAACAGCATAGCTTGATGCTGCTGAGTCACCAAACGTTGACTGGCATTGAGATCACAGGTAATATCTACACCAGTGCTATAATGTCCTGTGAAATAATTCACTCTCTATTGCAACTTCCTTACAGTCCGATCCTTTCTTGAGTTGGTGCCGAAGATATTGAAGCTGCCTGGAGTCACCTGCTTCCTCAGTGCAAAGCTAAACCAAGACCCCCTTGAAAAGTTTTTTGGGTGTGTACGACAGCACGGTCGTGTAAACGACAACCCTACAATTTCCCAGGCACTCAAAACCACTCAGACGTTGAGAGTGGTCAACAACATTCGATTTGATGACATCACTGGGAACTGTAGGGATACCAAGAGGAAAGGTCACATTGTGGTTGAGGCTGCAGACCTGGTACCACTTCCAAAGAGGAAGCGTTCGTGCTTTGCACATGAAGTATAGTTTGGGACTCCCACTAATGCAGTGACTAACTATCTCTCTCGTTTTGTTCAATAGTGTCTCCACCCATCATTGGTGGCTCGCGCTTGTCTCTCTCTCTATTTAATTTTATCTCAGTATGATAACTATGATCTATAGTGTTTCACTCACTCTAACATCATACTTGCACTCTTCCTCTACATTTCTCCAAAAGTATCTAGTAGCACCTTTTTCATTTTCTAGTTCTCTACATTTTCTTTCAAGTGAAGTACACTTATCCCGATACAAACGAGCTTGTTGTAATGCTTTTTCTTCATTATGTAATAGGTTTTTTACTTTAGTCTCAATCAGAACTCTATCAATTCCAGCGACAGATTTTGGGATAGCAGCTGAAGTAGGATTAAATACAAACACAGGTTCCGGATCACAGTAGTCTTCAAATTGTTTTTTTAACTTTAAATGTTTCTTGGCCTCAAGCTGTACTAGCATCTTTTCTTCTTCCAATATACTGTCCCATGTAATATCATGAGGGAGAGAGTCACTACTAGCTATAGAGATTTGCGTTTCAGATTCAGAATCTCACTCAGCAGTTTGCAAGCTTGCTGGGCAGCGGTGCCTGAAGTAAGTGCACTATGTTCTAGATCTGCACTCTGTGGAGTTCTAAAGCATCCTGAGTCAGTACTAGTAACTGTGCTATTGAGTGGAGTCATTTGATATGTTGTATCCATAGTTGCATTGGTACTCTGCTTTAAATGTTTATTGTTCCACAGCTGCTTTTTTTTCTTCTCACGGAGTCTTTTTCTTTTTTTTCGTAGAGTGGCAAGACTTTTTGGCTTTCTCTCAATCTATAATTATCAAGAAAAAAAAATCATTTGTCAAGTTATAATTTACACATCAAAACAGGTCTTCGGCCAGAGCACACGCACACACATCTTGTGTTCTAATTAAGGGGCACTCTGCCTACAAGACCCGAAAACAGGTCGCTGGTCAGAGCAGACACTCACGCACACACATCTTGTGTTCTAATCAAGGGGCACTCTGCCTACAAGACCCGAAAACAGGTTGCCGGTCAGAGCAGACTCACACACACACATCTTATGTTCTAATCAAGGGGCACTCTGCCTACAAGACCCGAAAACAGGTCGCCGGTCAGAGCAGACACTCTCACCCACACATTTTGTGTTCTAATCAAGGGGCACTCTGCCTACAAGACCCGAAAACAGGTCGCCGGTCAGAGCAGACACTCACGCACACACACATCTTGTACTCTAATCAAGGGGCACTCTGCCTACAAGACCCGAAAACAGGTCGCCGGTCAGAGCAGACACTCTCACGCACATCTTTTGTTCTAATCAAGGGCCACTCTGCCTACAAGACTTGAAAACAGGTCGCCGGTCAGAGCAGACACTCTCACGCACATCTTTTGTTCTAATCAAGGGCCACTCTGCCTACAAGACCCGAAAACAGGTCGCCGGTCAGAGCAGACACTCTCGCACACACATCTTGTGTTCTAATCAAGGGGCACTCTGCCTACAAGACCCGAAAACAGGTCGCCGGTCAGAGCAGACACTCACGCACACACATCTTGTGTTCTAATCAAGGGGCACTCTGCCTACAAGACCCGAAAACAGGTCGCCGGTCAGAGCAGACACTCACGCACACACACATCTTGTACTCTAATCAAGGGGCACTCTGCCTACAAGACCCGAAAACAGGTCGCCAGTCACTCACGCACACACACATCTTGTACTCTAATCAAGGGGCACTCTGCCTACAAGACCCGAAAACAGGTCGCTGGTCAGAGCAGACACTCACGCACACACATCTTGTGTTCTAATCAAGGGGCACTCTGCCTACAAGACCTGAAAACAGGTCGCCGGTCAGAGCAGACACTCTCATGCACATCTTTTGTTCTAATCAAGGGGCACTCTGCCTACAAGACCCGAAAACAGGTCGCCGGTCAGAGCAGACCCTCACGCACACACACACATCTTGTACTCTAATCAAGGGGCACTCTGCCTACAAGAACCGAAAACAGGTCGCTGGTCAGAGCAGACACTCAAGCACACACACATCTTGTACTCTAATCAAGGGGCACTCTGCCTACAAGACCCGAAAACAGGTCGCCGGTCAGAGCAGACACTCTCACGCACACACATCTTGTGTTCTAATTAAGGGGCACTCTGCCTACAAGACCCGAAAACAGGTTGCCGGTCAGAGCAGACACTCTCACCCACACACATCTTATGTTCTAATCAAGGGGCCATCTGCCTACAAGACCCGAAAACAAGGTTGAACAATTATGCCCATGCACACATTATACTCACTCACATACTTTGCATACAGCCGTTGCAGCCTGAGATTGTACTTCACTTGTAAAGTCAATTTTTCTTTTGCATGTCATGGTAACATTCCTATCCTTAGTTGGTAAGCTTTGGGCAGTTCTATTGCCAACTGTGTTTCGCCAGTTACAAGGAAGCTGTGAAAGCCACTTCTCAACCTATTTTATAATAGTGCGGCAAACAAATTGACTTAGACAATTTACACACATTTTACCAACACACTTTCGAGTCTGTGTCTTGAGCTTCTCTTT
Source organism: Tethya wilhelma (assembly GCA_964030475.1). Taxonomy (NCBI): domain Eukaryota; kingdom Metazoa; phylum Porifera; class Demospongiae; order Tethyida; family Tethyidae; genus Tethya; species Tethya wilhelma. The sequence continues at coordinate 3,104 of CAXIPT010000068.1, forward strand.
CTGATAGGTTTCATTTTCTCGGGAAATAGGACTTGTAGCTCCCTGGAATCTTCCTCCAGCTCATGGTCAATGACTCATTCACGAATATAGAAAGACGGTCGATAATCTGCACGTGGAACCTCGCGAGTTAAACATTACGTAATGTTAGCGAACTTATTCACGATTTTAAATGTTCACGAATGAAGCAAGCTAAGTTATATACTCCCAGCATGGCTAGCTATCAGCTGCTACGATCGCGAGTCTGCAATATTCGCAAGCGCTTAAGTAATTCCCTAAAAATTCTGTTTTTTAAAGTTACAATAATTATTGCACAAAAACTTACATAAACAATTAAATTAATGCATTGACTCAAACATTGATGATAAGTATATGACACAAACGAAAAACAATTAAAAGTACTTAAGGTTAGGTAAGGGACAAACAAACAAAACTCTCTCTTCAATACCACTCGAGTTTGTAACACGTCCATATCCAACAGAAAATCTTGATTCTATCTTATGAATTGGCAGGAAAGTTGCTGTTCCATCATCAATATAGTCACGACTCCATACTTCCAGTGGTTTTCCATACAAATGTTTACAGGAATGAGCTTTAAACCATGCTACAACAGCAAATAAATGCTCCCTAGTTTGTTTAGCATCAGTTATAACTTTGTTTAGAATATAGTACAAGACTCTTCCTGGTCGTAATGAATTACTATCTGAATTTAAGCAAATAGTGCCATCATCTGCTGCCCATTTAGCAAGAATAAAAGAAGAATTTTTTGTTTGTAAATCATGTGTTGAACCAAACTGCTGGCCATAAATCCGGATAGTTTTTATAATCTTTATGCTTTGAGAGAAAGTGTAATTATTACAAGCATCTCCATACAAATGGTTATAAACAACTTTTATCTTTTCAAAATCAGATAAAGCTAGTCCAGATGTCTTATAGTTTCGTGGAATATATATATTTGCAAAGTCATAGCAATTTGATATCTCCCCTGATTCATCAATGTGGGCATGTATTTCAGATGGCTCAGGTGAAACAGCATTTGGCAACAGATGCTGAAATGAGGAAACAAATTCATCAGGAAGGCTGATACAATGTGAACTGGATTCATAAATCTCTTCATTAGTTGAGTTGAAATGTATTTCTTGTTGGTGGGAAAGTTGCCAAGAATCCCGTTATATCGCTCATAAGAAAAACACCAGAATCCATAAAGACTACCATAATCTATGACACATTCTACTATGTGACAATGCAAATGCATGTTAGGTGTCACAACATGTTTTCCATATATTCTTTCAACATCTTTACAAAACTTCAAAAGCAATAAATCAGCCTTTTTTACATCTTCCAATGCTACAACACGCCGACACAACAAAAAGCAAGCTAAAACAAATGCTTGCCAACATTGGTACTTGTCTTGTGAAATAATTCCTCTCAAAGCATACATAGAATACACAATAACCCAATTCTTTAGCTGCTCAGCTGTAAATCCACTAAAGTTTGAAGCTATTTTGTTCGGGATTTGACCGATACCACTTGGCACAATCATTTCATCAATTCTAGTCTGAATTACTTTTGGTGTGATTAACCCTTCCTCCAACCAGAATTTTTTTATTACGTTCTTTGCTGTACCCAAAAACAAATTATGCATTGGGTCAACTACTGTAAATCTAATTGGGTTGAAATAAGGAAGTTCAGTTAAAACTGAATACTTCACACCAGTATCAGTTTCTAGTCTATCAATAGCAGACTGAGTATTGCACCTTATAATTTTTTTAGTAGCATCAATATATTGCTCATAAGTTCTATTTGGCCATGAGGACCGGGTAAATCCACTGAAATCTTTTTTCCCAATATCTCTAGGAAAAAACTTCAAACATCTTGAACAACCATAGTTAGCTGAATGTCCCTTAAACCCACAGACCTTTCTAGCTGCTGGAGTGTCACAAGCAACACACATTAATGCCAGTTTGAACAAAGGTGTATAAATGGGTGATTCTGCTGTATTCAATCTTACACCACAATGCCAAAATGTTTTTAACTCATCCACTAATGGTCGCAAAAAGGAATTCAATGATGATGGAATGGTGGAATTATTCCAACTAACAGTACATTTTCCTTTCTAAAACATTCTGACCTCGGACGATTCATTAATGTAATATAAAAAGCTCCATACGATTCAGTAGTGTGTTTGTAGGGTTGGAAAAAATCAAAATTAAGCATAACACCATAGTTTCGTTTGAATTTTAGAAAGTAATTATATTTATCTGTAGTGAATTCTTGCCACACTTTACCATCATATACATCAGATATTTTGTTTTCACAAGTAGGTCTGCTTCTCCAATGCTCTAGCTTATCAGTAAAGCCTGGGCGGTTAAGTAACCTTTGACTGACTGGTAAGCATAAACATACCTAGGTCGATAAATAACCTTTCCTCCTGATATGTTGACTTTCTTAACCAATTGTGCACCACATATTTTACGCCGATGCCTAAAAGGGTGATTTGGAAACTTTATGTATGAGCAAGTTTTGGCAATTTTTTCCCCATTGTCACCTACGGTAACACACTGGTCCATGGTATATAGCTTAAAACATGAAGGGCACACTACATACTCTATAAAAGAGTTACAACAGTTACTAGACTTCTTTCGTAAGTGGTAAATTGATGATGGAATTGTGGTAGCAACAACTCTGAGAAAAGCAGATGAGCATTTGTCTGCAATTATTTTCATAAATGTAGACAAGAACTTCAGAAGCATTTCTACAACTGTGTCTGGGAGTGCATAAACAGACTGCCACAGACAAAGGAAAAGAACAAGACTCTTAACTAGCAACCCAGCTGATTTACTTTCGTTATTAGCTGTTTCACTCATCTCCAAAGGTTTAGGGCATGAATCCGCACTATGTCTTGCATCTTCGAATTCGGAGTCTGATGAGTCACAGTCAGAACTTGAAACATAATTGTTGACTGATTCATCTGAGTCACCTATAACACAAATAAAAATACAGGCACTACACAGTAAATTATATATATATAAACATACTTGTGTACTTGGTGTTCACAGGATTATCAAAAAACACCAATTCTTCATCAGGCAATGACTCATTACTGATGCCAGCATCAGTTAAATCACTCTTTTCAATTGTACTGGTAGCAGTGACTGCATCCATCAGATCACTTGAAGATATTTGCATGACATCTGGTTGCGACTCCTGAGGGTCAGTGCTGCTGCTACAGTGATGCGGATCAGGTGTTGATGGTGACATATCATGATCAGATCCCGTAGTAGAGAGCTTTGTAAAAGTGAGTTTATGCATCCATCATAAGTACAGGATTGAAGTTGTGAGGCACTAAACAGTTGTAAATTCGGTATAATGGAAACTTACATTAGGATTATAATGTCCAGTTGGGAAAAATGCAGCTCTGTGACTCCTATACGTTCTTGAGTATTACAGTGAGGGCACCATCGGTAACCTCGTGCTGGTATTTTCAAACTAGGAGACATACTATAAATAGATCACTGGGAGTGCTAGCTAGGAGAAACTAAGCTGAACTATTTTCTATTTAATGCACATGTACCACTCCCCCCTAAAAGTCACATGCATGCCATGCCAGGCCCCCCTTTGACCTTTTGGCTAGCCCCAAACCACAGTGTCCACATTTTAGCGGGATACCTGACTGCAGAGCAGTGAGACGAGACAGAGAACGGAACGATAGGAGTGATGTCTGGATCTAGTGGAGTAGGTGGCTTCGACTTTGATGAGGCAATGTTGGCTATTCAAAGTGCAGCTGGTAGCATAACTTCTGTTTCTCAAAAACTTGAAAGCTTAGAAAAAAAACAAGATGAACTACTTTCAAATGTCCAACAAATGTCTGAACGTATCACAAAACTGGAAGAGAGATCCTCTAATGTACCCGCTGATAATAAGAAGCAGAGACGCTCTGTCCCACCTTTTGAACGTGTAAGTCTGACGTGATGCACAGTAATTTGGTGTGTATGATTCAGTGATTTTGTTTGTATAGAACCTTGTAAGGAGTGTCTATCAAGACTTATCTCATGATGAAGCAAACACCTTTTGCTTCCAACAAAGGTAGCTAGCCAGCAAAATTTGTTACCATGACTCACAATTCCCATCCTAATTAATGCACATCATTAAATAATTTCCATGTGCAGCTTTACAAGTTCAGACAACCAAGCCCTTGTTGAAAAAATCCTCAAGGAAGCTAAAATGAGACATTCTACAATTGAAGAGGAGCATATCCGTTGTAAGTGTAGCTAATATTAATATGCTTTTATATAGAAAGAAGAATACTTTTTTATTTCTGTATACATGCAATTCACAGGGGCTTGTGAGCGCTACTATCAATCACTGTATGAAGATCACAAACGAACAATCAATGGCACAAAAGAAAAGCATAGAGTGCAGCAACGTCGTAAGAAGCAGGTAAGATGTGAGTGTGTGCGTGTGTCTAACAGAGGATCACCGGAAATGATGTGACCTCGGGCTATAATGGTACTTTTTCTCTGGATTGTGAAAGATGAAAGCTAGGAAAAGTGTGCTTAGAGAGCTAACTTATATAGTGCAAGCCTAGGATAGAATCACAGGTGCTATAAGTATGGCTGACTGTTTTTGAGATTGCTGACAAGGCTTACCAGTGTCTGTATTCGACAAAGAAATGTGATAGAGCAGCCAATCTTTCACAAAAGAAGCATAGTCAAAGAAAATTGCTATTTGGCTAGCTGTGTTTCATGTATAGTGACAGAAAAGCAGACTTCTAGTAGCAACAGCTCTCTTCTCACTTTGCCAGCTGATTACAGAAATCGGAAAAGGGTCGTCGTGCACGTAGTGAGCTCGAGGCTGAGCTGGCTGGTCAAATTGCAACGAGGAACAATGTATCCATGGTTACCTTTCACTGCCCAGTTATTACTGTGCAGAAGCCTAGGCCCGTGCTTGCAATGTCTAGCAGTAAACATCAGTATATTATACTTTGTATATGTATATGCACATAATTATGCAAAACAGTCATCGATAATGCATGTCTTGTTCTTCATATTCAGAAACAGGCTAACCGGATAACAGCAATGAAAACAGCTCCTCCTACTTGGTCAGACAAACGGAAAAAAAATGTAGAAGCTCTACTAAAAAGTGGTTTAGATTACATCTCCTCAGAAAAATCTGCTCCTGAAGATGATAATGCAACACTTTACGTGAGGACAATTCCTTGGAGGAAATTAAAATACACTAACTGCTTCAAAATTCTTGATCAAATGTATTTCAAAGGCCTCTTAGCTAAATCTAAGAAGATGGTGAGGCAACGAGCTGACGGAGAGCCTAGTGTTAGCCGTTTACCAATGAATGGTTTATTACAGTTTGCAATTGCCGATGACTTTGTGGATGAAAACGAAGACCCTAATTCTTCATTCCTATATGATGAGTAAACCAGGACGTGCTATATTTATTGTGATTGTGTATTATATTCTAACTCAATAGTACCATTTTATCATATAAACACCAGCTAATCATTGTCATTATATTATTGCTATAATTTAATTATGACTGTCACTTTAATATATATATTATTATTATTATTCAATGAAAGATGGTATAATAAAGTTACAGTATAGGTATGTATCCTTGGTTGCCATACATTTCCTTAAAGTTTATTATCACAATATTGAGTTTCCTAGTCCAAATAGTCATGGAAAGTTTTGGAAAGATGGCTGAAAATATAGAGGAAATGTGGTAAACCCTCTATTTCCAAAGTTTATGTATACGTTTATATTTTATGTTTATACTTTCCTGATTATTTTTTCTTATGGAAATTAATTCTTTTCGCCCAGTGTTACTAGAATTGACTTTATAAAAATTAAAATGACTTTGCAAAGTTTCGCATAATTAGAATTAGAGAATTATTTCGGTAACACTATTACAAGCCCTGAAATATTGCACTTGCATGGTGCACACGTACAAAAAGGTAATCATTACAAATAAATAACTTGATTAGCATTTGTCAGCACATTATGTTTATCTTCAGCTTTCCTTTTGGGTACTTTCACACAGAGACAATGAAACCACTGAAGGCAGCTGGAATATTGCACCCAGTTGATGGCATTAGAGTGGACACAAATGCCTAATTCACAGTTAGACCCTGAAAGAAATAAGCATGCCAAAATAATTACTACATGCTTGAACAACAGAATACTAAGCAACTACAAAAGTGACAAGCAGCTAGTATGAATTCTCACCTCTCTTCACTCCCTTGTCACGAGTACTGCGAGTTGATCTACCGCTAGCACCTCCCTTCTTTACTAAGTCTCCCTTGTCATCAGTGACAGAGTGGGTTGCTCGACTAGTAGCACCTCTCCTCTTCTTCGCTCCTTCATCATCAGTGACAGTGTGGGTTGCTCGACTAGTAGCACCTCTCCTCTTCTTCACTCCTTCGTCACTTGAATCAAACGACGCTTCAGTGACAGTGTGGGTTGCTCGACTAGTAGCACCTCTTCACTCCCTCGTCACCTGAATCAAACGACGCTTCAGGGATAGTGTGGGTTGCTCGACTAGTAGCACCTCTCCTACTTCTTCGCCTGAATCAAATGGGTCATCAGTGACAGAGTGGGTTGCTCGACTAGTAGCACCTCTCCTTTACTTCTTCGTCATCAGTGACAGAGTGGGTTGCTCGACTAGTAGCACCTCTCTTTTTCTTCGCTCCCTCGTCATCAGTGACAGAGTGGGTTGTTCGACTAGTAGCACCTCTCTTCTTCGTTCCCTCGTCATCAGTGATAGTGTGGGTTGCTCGACTAGTAGCACCTCTCTTCTTCTTCGCTCCTTCATCATCAGTGACAGAGTGGGTTGCTCGACTAGTAGCACCTCTCCTCTTCTTCGCTCCTTCGTCATCAGTGACAGTGTGGGTTGCTCGACTAGTAGCACCTCTCTTCTTCTTCGCTCCTTCGTCATCAGTGACAGAGTGGGTTGCTCGACTAGTAGCACCTCTCCTTGTCTTCACTCCTTCGTCACTTGAATCAAACGACCCTTCAGGGATAGTGTGGGTTGCTCGACTAGTAGCACCTCTCCTCTTCTTCGCTACTTCTTCGCCTGAATCAAATGGGTCATCAGTGACAGAGTGGGTTGCTCGACTAGTAGCACCTCTCTTCTTCTTCGCTCCTTCCTCATCAGTGACAGTGTGGGTTGCTCGACTAGTAGCACCTCTCTTCTTCTTCGCTTCTTCGTCATCAGTGACAGTGTGGGTTGCTCGACTAGTAGCACCTCTCCTCTTCTTCCCTACTTCTTCGCCTGAATCAAATGAGTCATCAGTGACAGAGTGGGTTGCTCGACTAGTAGCACCTCTCTTCTTCTTCGCTCCTTCGTCATCAGTGACAGTGTGGGTTGCTCGACTAGTAGCACCTCTCCTCTTCTTCACTCCCTCGTCATCAGTGACAGTGTGGGTTGCTAGACAAGTAGCACCTCTCCTCTTCTTCGCTCCCTCGTCATCAGTGACAGTGTGGGTCTCTCGACTAGTAGCACCTCTCCTCTTCTTCACTCCCTCGTCATCAGTGACAGTGTGGGTTGCTAGACTAGTAGCACCTCTCCTCTTCATCGCTCCTTCGTCATCAGTGACAGAGTGTGTTGCTCGACTAGTAGCACCTCTCCTCTTCTTCACTCCTTCGTCACCTGAATCAAACGACGCTTCAGGGATAGTGTGGGTTGCTCGACTAGTAGCACCTCTCCTCTTCTTCGCTACTTCTTCGCCTGAATCAAACAGGTCATCAGTGACAGAGTGGGTTGCTCGACTAGTAGCACCTCTCCTCTTCTTCGCTCCCTCGTCATCAGTGACAGTGTGGGTTGCT
>CAXIPT010000068.1:15334-58251 GCA_964030475.1 Tethya wilhelma
ACCTATGTATCTTTGATGTGTTATACAGCTACTAATAATGTTTATTTCAGCTTCAAAATAATGTAATCAGTAGAGGGAGGCCTCAAGATCATATTTTCAGTAAAATCTTAATTTTCATAAAATTTCACTTTAGTTCCCTTTTTGCGTGGCCAGTCACATATAGTGCATTATAGAATATGCATAATATCAAACTATTAATCTTGTTTCCATACACATAATGTGTCATATAGGCAGAGAAGTTCCTTCATGCGTCAAGATTATGTACAAAATTGGCTTCCCTAGTGTCTGAAGTCACTGGCTCTGAATTTCTGGTAAGAGTGAATGTGTTGACGGAGATTGTATCTGCCTGGGAGGATGGTCAACAATTATCTGTACATACAACTCCTGCACACAGTTCAATGGAGACAGGTGTGTGTGTGTGTGTGTGTGTGTGTGTGTGTGTGTGTGTGTGTGTGTGCGTGCGTGCGTGCGTGCGCGCACGCGCATGTGTCACTATGAATATTTTATGTACATTATATTATGGTTTTACAGATGGGGAGAACCCGAATGATTTGCACAGTGCCAATGGCCATGGGGAGAACCCGAAAGATTTGCACGGTGCTGATGGCCATGGGGAGAACCTGAAAGATTTGCACGATGCCAATGAGGAGAACCCGAAAGACTTATATATACATGGTGTGGTTTTTGCACACAATGATCATATCCCAGATGACTCACATGGTGCAGGTGAGATACATGGTCAAGATTTGTATAATTGTGTGTGTGTGTGTTAACCATGCATGTCGAACCTCCTTTTGTGTTGTGATGTGTGTACATGTGTGTGTTTGGCACGTTTTTACTGTGACACATACACGTGCACATTAAGTTTTAGGTGGTGATTCTAATATGACAGATACTGGTACCTCTTTACCTCGTGTTACAGCCAAAGAGTTTCTTGAAGTAAGTGTATAATGGTACAAAGTATGTTGAACTTTTCCTTAACTAAAAGTGATTGTACCATGCAGAGATTGACTAGACCTTTTCCATGGTTTGTTAAACTTGATGCGAGAGAGCCTGATCTTTCTATCTCTGAGCTGACAAAGAGAGTGGATTCTGAATGTGTGTCAGCATTGATGTAGTTACTGCAGATGTGCATCTGATTAGAGTTGTGCGCATGTTTTATTGTGTCCAGGTGTCACTAATGTCCCAAGTCAATCCACTGAAAAGGTAATTATGCTGATTTTTTTACTCTGTTGTCTGGTTATATGTGTACCATAATGTCTGACTGTATATAGGCTTTATTTTCATCTCACTCACAGCTTAAGAGTAAGTTGCATTGGTACTGTTTCAGTCGTCTGCATACAAGAAAAGTTTTTCGTTTTCACTTAATTATTATACAGAAATTTCTGTTCCCCCCATAATATGCAAGTGTGGTCATCCTAAAGGGAGTGAGACAACAGTGATTGGCCTTCCTCGTAAAAAGTCCAAAGCAAAATATTGCCCTTAGTAAAGCTTCCCACCTCTTCCAAACAGAAACGTAAGGGGTGATTTTATAGTTATTACACAAGTTACATGATTGTATAATTGTGCTTGGAATTAATGCACATGCACTTTTTTGTGTTGTTTTACAGTTATGTTAGAGTGGTTTGTTGACGCAGAAGTTGCTAAGTCAGCTATGAAGGATCCGAAATACTTAATAGATGAAGAGAGTGTTGAAGTCCGTCCAGAAAAGTTGTCTGATGGTGTCATCGATGAAAATGTAGATATTCATTTAGTTAGGAGATTCTTTTCCAGTGATGCCTGATTGTTGGTCAAAGATTCGATCGAGCAAAAGCGAAAGAATCCAGTAATTCAATGTAACACTCGTAGTCTTGATTTGGAGGAGAAGCCTTCTATCATATGTGATCATTGTCTCCAATGGTTCCATGCACATTCCTTGTGTTGGACTCCAAAGGCAGGATATTGGATTTGTCGTCAGTGTCATCATTTATGACTTAAGTATGCAGTTGTTTTGCAACATTTGAGTCATATAGTTTTGTTTATGATCGTATTGTTGTAGACATTAAAGTTTTTTATGTTTGAAATTTATGTATAATAATTATTGTGTGAATATTAAAATTCAATACCTGCATTCAATAAAATTCAATACCTGCATGGGCCCAACATATATTTATCTAGCTCAAATGGCCAAATGAACTGTGTACCTGCTCTACCTATCGAGTAGTCTGGCTGTCTTAGCAAGGCGAGAATCAGAGCCGTTGTACAATACCGTTAATTGTAGCATAGATATGTATGTCAATGGATTATATCTATGGTTTAATACATTAAAGCGATTCCCAGGAACAGGAACAGGAACCGGCTTCCTTCCTGCAGTGCTTGCTTTGCCGGTTACCGGCAACATAAGCGAAATCTTTCAAGACCTGGTACCAGTTCTGTAGACACTGCGTAGAAAATTTTCTAAGACCAAAAAGTTCACTTTTTGCTAAAAATGTTTACTTTGACTTGAAAACAATTTTCAGCACAAAAGAAACACTTGGTGAAATTTCACTTTTTTTAACACATGGAACATTCTCTTGGTGTAAAAAACATTGTTGGTGAAAAACAAAGTTTTCTCACGGTACAGATTAAGAACTTAATTTTTTGGGTGATTATGGACTTAGAAAATTTTTTAAGACCAAAACTTCACTTTTTGCTAAAAAAGTTTATTTTGACTTGAAAACAATTTTCAGCACAAAAGAAACACTTTGGTGAAAATTTACTTTTTTCAACACATGGAAAATTCTCTTGGAGTAAACAACATTTTCAGGTGTATTAAGGACTGGAACCAAGAAATTTCAAGTCTATGTGTAAACAGTTTCAATGCAGCTTAAATAATATGTTCTATTGTTTTGCATATAACAATAACAATTTATGGTAAAGTAATGATAAAGCCAGTAATTGATGGAGAGAAAACCACACCCACCTTAATTAACCACCTTAATTAATGCGTAAAAAATCAAGATTTCTCGAACAAATCTGCAAATGCGGCGAGGAAGATGAAGTGGTTACTCAACTTTAGCTGCCTTATTTTATTTAACATACATGACTAAAAGTAAAATCAACCTGTACAGTCAGACTGCCAACAGACCGGAAGCTCAATGTCCCCCATTAAAATTTATTCCAACCGGAAATTTAGATGTTCAGTAAATAATTGCTTTGCATGCGTATCTAATTACATATTCACTACTGATTTTTTTTTGCAAGATTCATTTATTGATCATCATGATTTGTTTATTGTAAAGAATAGCTCTTTCTCTATAAGTAAATGTAATATAGTAGCTAGAAAAGTAACATACTGTGTGATATTCCAAAAGAGCCACAGCTCTATACAAATTAACCAGTTGCACAAAATCTGTGAGAATTTATTTTTAGACAAAATCTGACTTTTTCCAAATTGCTTTGCACCTAAAATAATCGTAGTTCTCGCTGCTATTGTAGTCAGACAAAGTGATGGGTTATGCATAAACATACACGATAAATACACGTGAATCAATACAGCTGCTTTAGATTTGTGAGATTGCCAATGAAGCCAGCGTCAATTAGGAGGCTACCAACAGCTGCCTACGTTGCAGGAAGGAAGTGAGTAGGTGTACAAATACAATCACAATGAATCTCATAATAAATAATATTGCATGAAATAATAAAAATTATATAGATATCACAAATTTGACAATGACTACAAGGTTGAAACAAAGCCGCAGAACCAGTCAGAGAGCCTCAGCATCGACAGCAGATGGACCACCTCAAATTTGTAGACTGTGTAATGGCACTCACCAGCAAATGTCAACACCTGCACAGTGGAGAAACACTGATGCTACACAGTTAGCAATGAAATTAGTTATTTCTGAAGTGGACACAGTATGCATACTTTGCAGACAAGACATTACAAAGCTGTTAGCATACCCTGCCACTTTTAAACCTCGATGGGAAAGAAGAGTCAAATTAAAGGAGTGCACATGCAGTGTGATTAATTGTACAAACAACATTTTTGTACACACCAAAACCATTACAAGAGATGAAATTAATTCCATTCTGACAACCACAGAGCATACCATGTCCAATAATGAAGCAATAGCTTTGTGCAAAAATCACTATCACACTGTGTACACAACAAGTTAAAACGTGTACAAACAAAATGTGTAACATGTGGACTATCATTGCATCACATCACACCAAAGTTTTGTCCGTCACCCACAAAAAATTGAAGCCATTCTCAGAGTACACACTGGTTTTGACAGTAACGCCCAAAACGCAACCGGAAACGCAACGTTTTGAAACGCAATTCAAAGTGGAGCGTTTTGAAAACGATACGTTTTTGCTTATCGTGTAAATGGTAAAAACGCAACTGGAAACAAAAACGCTTGGCCTTTAAAGCTAGCTTGTACCTCCATTTGAGCTTCGTTTGGTCTAAATAGTATAGTTTCATCTTCTTGTTCAAAAACGAGTCTTTTCTTGTCTCTGTGAAATTTTTGCTGATTCAAAAGTTATCACGTGCGCACTCTACGTGATGCCGTATGACGTATTTCACTGGAAAGGTACTTGTATAAATGCGAATCAAACGTAGTTGTTTTTCAAGAGAAAACAAAACACATTTGAAAACGCTACTGTGTAAACGAGGCCTTTGAAAGCTGCACACATTCTCATGTGCGCTTCTTTTTCCTTCTTTCTTTATTGCCTCCACGCACGAATGGGAAAGTGTGCACGTGAGTACCAAGCAAGTCACGTGCATATTTAGTCTTCTACCATGCCGTCTGGCTATGCTGATCGCCGAATTAGCTAAATAGTGTAGTATGGTTATTACTTTCTATTTATAATGACTATTTTCGCTCCAGATATCTAAAAAAAAGAAGAAATACCAAGCCACTTTAAATTGGCTACCTGTATGAAATTTTGTGCAACATACATTTAGGGTAAATGAATTCCCTGCTCCATCTTCTCCCGGCTTGGTGGTCTCTTTTGAGGCTGGATCTAAAGTGATTGCTGGTACTCTTTCTACAATGGAATATTAGCATAATTTGTTGTTTTGTTTCTTTTGTTTGTTTGTGGTTTTTATTTTAACACAATTTTTTCCCTTACGTAAGTAACGTTAATTTTACCTTTATTTTCATTTTTCTTTGGTGGGTTTGGTTGTTTTGGTGGGTATAGTTTGTACTGACCATTTTTGTTTTTTTCTTTTTCTTTTTCTACTTCGTTTAAGAAGTCCATTTGTTCTAACAGACAATATTTTTTAAGGTTATTATTGTTAATAATTATTTAATTTTTAAAATTTATTTACCTTGAGTAGTTGGTAAAGTTTTCGAAAAATTCACACCAGAATTGGTGGCCATCTCTAGCTCTGTCTTGCAAAGAACAATATGCAGCTGCTTAATTACAGCTGCAACTGTGGCGCTTTTTTGGGGGGCTCGGGCATAATGCGCATAATTCTTATCATAACTGGCCAGCCAGCCAAACGTAAGTTATAACGTTATATATGCGCGCTTGGTGATTTCATGGATGCATGAACAATTCAAGCTTTATATAATTTTAAGCTAAGTTATTTACATTCACTAATGCACTGTATGATTATAATGTATATCCTGTACTGAATCTGTACAAATCAATACAAAATCATACAAAAATAATGTCATTCTTAACTTAAACTTAATTTTGAATGGTGCCATTGATACGTATTATAGTCGACAAAAATTAATGTTATGCTATCCAAAGCTATATATCCATTACCACTGCAATAGCAAAACTTTTATATTCACGACTGCATAAACATCATCGTGACCTTTGGTTTTAAACTCACGTTTTTTTCTTAGTGCTTAGCAGGAGAAGCTTGACGCTAGCTATAGAGATGCAGGGAGGCTTAGGCTATTCCTGCATGCAAGCGCTTTTGCAGTGCTGCTCTTCAAGCTGGAAAAAAGCCTAAAGTATGCAGGTCGTTTGGCGAACTTTGACCCCTTCCGTTTTTGCAAGCTTTTAAGTTAATAAAAGCTAACTTAGAACTAATTTGATATAGCCATGGCTTAGTACAACCATAGCTAAGCTCAACTAGCTACAAAAGAGAGTGACTAAGGCTAAAGCAAAAACAAAAATGTACAAAAACCAAGGTTATTTAAATATTCATAAAATCTAATTAAATATGCATAATAAATTTAGGCCCTAAAGAGTTAACCCATGCTGTCAGTCCTTTTATTCTGAGAATGCACAGTGACACATGGCGCAGTGTGATGTACTGATATAATGGTTGAGTAAAGTTAACTATTGCTGTACTAACAGCAATAAGAGCTTTGTAAGCCCAGTAAAATTTACACATAATTTGTGGCATTTCAGTTTACACTGTAGCAGTAAATGGCACATGAAGAGGCACAGAAATTACTATGGTACATCAATGCAGTGAAATGATCATTCAGTAATAGGAGGTTCAGCCAATGCTCTTACTCCTGAATCTTGTATGACTGAGATATGCTCTCGTATACCATACATTACATGAAAATGACAACCTGCCAGTTAATTTATTGAGGAAACTACACGCCAACTCAGACAACGTCAAGTTCCTGTCATTTAACAGTCTCATATAAGCATCTCTCCAGTTAGTGTAGCTGAAGATGGGTCTATTCAGGATCAGTGACATGGCCTGGATGTGGTAGTCCTTACCCCATGTCTTTCGTCTCACAGCCTTCCTCATGATCCTGTTGTACTCCTGAGCAACATCAAAGTTATCTATATGAACAGTTGCACGTGCAATGTACACATGAAACAGTTGTTTATGCTTAACTAGTTAAGCATAAACAAGATTATCCCTAAGATTTTTGACTGACATACAGTCAAAAATCTTAGATCATGTTTAAGATTTTCATGCCCACTCAGCAGTAGAGATATGGCATTGTAAAGACAGTCACCATCTCCAGTAGTGGAGATAGCTTTTACAACTGTCAACATGGCAGGGTGGATGCTACTCTCAACAAGACTGGTTCTCTTTCGTTGAGCAGTAGTTTGAAAATGTACATATGTTTCATTAAACCTTCTAACAAAAGCATCAATACTATCACTATGCTCATCAAACCAAGCATAAAAGGCTTCTCTATTAGAACACCATAGCTGTGCAAGCTCATGCAAGCATGTTGTACTCTGTAAAGTAACAACCTCGCTATTTTTGGACTTTTCCTCCTCCTCATTACTCTCATCTTTGTTCACCCGATCACTCTGGTCAGGCTTCTGTTGAGCATCATTGCACTGGACAGGCTTCGTTTGAGACTGAGTGCTACTGTCCGCTGTGGCTACCTGGTCACTACTCAATGCAGGCTTCTTTGAAGGACTCTCCTCTTTATTAGAGGGGAGTGGTCTTTTAGCTGCTTTTTGAGCCATTGGGTCAGATACCTGTGTAGCACTTGTACTACTATCAACAGGCTTCTTTGCAGGCTTCTCGCCCCCACACACATCTTCAGCTTTTCTTTTGCTGGGCACCCTCTTGGCTGGGGTTTGTTCTGAACTTGTCTTTTTCCTGTTAGAAGAGACTTTCTTTTTAGTGTTACAATGTTCACCTTGAACAGTACCTGTGAGCTTACATTTAGAACTCTCACTTGTACGAGGAATAGTGTACAGTGGGAGATCTTTTCTAAATGTAGCTCTCAGTCTGTTCACCTCTTTCAAACATTGGTTAGATACCATTATTGAACTTGGGTTGAAAGCTATCAAGTGCAAGCCGGATAGCGAACGAACCCTGGACAGAGCGACATAGGCCAGCCTGCACTGAACACTGTCTGAAAGGTCAACAATGGCACTGTCCAGAGATAGCCCTTGGCACTTGTGAATGGTGACTGCATAGGCAAGAATGAGTGGTAACTGTTCTCTGTACACGTACAAGTTTTTCATAACCATGAACCTATTCTTGACTCTTTCCACCCCATAAGGTGAACCAACATGATCAAACTGTACAAAAATCTTGTTACGTGTAACCTTGAGAACAGTTCCCAGAGCACCATTTACCAGACCACAGTTGGTGTCTATGTTACGACAAAGCATAACACGTGCACCAACTGCCATTTTCACAACATACTCTAGACCTGCTGTTTTGTTTGAATCAGAATTTAGTTTTTCTAACTGTTCAATGGCTTTTTTGTCCCATTTGCGTATACTCTCAGTTTGATCTACCACATCAATACACTTTAGCTCATGTACAGTGGTGTCTAGCATGCCGAGCATTTCTTTGTTGAACTCGTCGCATGCCATTCTAGTGGGAAACAGACATACAGGTGTCTGGCCAGACTGTTGAA
Organism: Tethya wilhelma; assembly: GCA_964030475.1. Classification (NCBI taxonomy): domain Eukaryota; kingdom Metazoa; phylum Porifera; class Demospongiae; order Tethyida; family Tethyidae; genus Tethya; species Tethya wilhelma. The sequence continues at coordinate 23,614 of CAXIPT010000068.1, forward strand.
GCTCAAGAAACTTGTCCAACACAGGCACCTGTATGACTCGCTGCTTGAGTGCAGTAAGACACTCATCAGTTGGGCAGCCACGTCTGACACTGTCTAGCATCAATGAATACTCTCTGTTACCCTTCTGACGCTCGTTGATGGTGAGCTCATCATAAAGCACACACTCGTTCCAGATTTTGACGGAAGCTACACACCCAAGTTTATAGACTAGGGTTGAGTGGGAGATGTTGCTGAACACTGGTTTACCATTGACAGGCTGTAACTGGAGGATGTCTCCAACAAACAGCATATTCATGGAACCAAACCACTCACTCCCCCCAAAGAGCTCTTCTAATCTAAGGTGAATGTACACCAAATTGAGGCTGGAAACCATTGACACTTCGTCAATCACAAACAACTTGATGCTACGTAGTGTCGCTCTCATTACTTTGACAGATGACTTTGGCAGTGACCAGTAGCCAGCTGTCTTGCTGTCATGTTCAACGGGCAGCTGAAAGAGTCGGTGAATGGTTACACTACCCACATTGAAAGCAGCTAAGCCAGTTGGAGCTGTGATGGCACACGTGATGTCCTTGGACGGCCATAGGTCATTCACTAAAGCTTTGATCGTCTCAATTAGAAACGACTTACCGGTACCTCCTACACCACTGATGAACATTCGAAGTGGTTTGAGATCACAGTTGCAACCTCCTGCTTCGTGTTGTTTCTGGTGTAGGAGGTGACTCTTCACATTCTCGTAGATCCGTCTCTGATCAACATTTAGCATGTTGACTCTGACTCATTCCATCAGAGTCATCGTTGGTTTTCAAGTTGATGAGGTCATTCATTGCTGACTTGGCCTCACCCATCAGTTGAGGTTCCTCATTGTCCTCCTTGTTCTCAGGCTCATCTTTTCCATTGTCTTCATGTCTGGCTTCATTGATCTCTTGGAAATTGGCCTGTGCTTGAAGAACCCTGTGAAGCTTACCGTGGTGAGCCCTGCTGTCATCAGAGACCAACCTGTTGAAGGCCTCCTCGGCTGTTTCACCATCTTCCATGAGCTCACTCTCATCCCTGAAAGGAACAAACAGAAGCAAGAGGGAATAGTAGTAGGCTTCCCTCTGTTCTTCTTTCTCGGGATTGAAGATTTTGTGGTTTGGAAGTCGAGGCTTGTTGAGCATCTTGTACTTCCTTTCATTGTCATCCCTGCCGTTGTAGTCGTACTTGGACACAAAGTCGTACAGACAAACATTTTCAAGTGAGTCGGGTCTGTCTGTCCAGCATGTTACCCTCAAAGATTTCATCACTGTCTGGATCGACCTTGGCAAGATCTTGTAGGTCTTTGTGTGGTTCTTGAGTCGACGGCTCCTCTTGTGTGGCATGAGCACATCAACCCACTTGACCTGGTCAGACTTCTCTGTCAGGTGATTACCAAGCAGTAGATCACCAGCTTCGTACAACACACACTCCCTGGTACGCAGTAAAGGATGCCAAAGGACCACAACCTGGAGTAGATACTCTTGTCCTCGCTCACCTCTTGCCAGATGTCCTGGATGTTGCTTCTCAGCTTTGGTCACATACCCACTGACATAGTGGACTAGTGCTAGTGAGGACTCAGCTACAAATTGGATGTCAATGTTGGTCTTCCAAAGTAAGAGTAATAGGGGGTTGTAGTCATTGACTCTAACCTCCATCTCAGACCTTGGCAACTCGTAGATTTTCTTTTTTGATTTGAGACACTCATTGACCTCATTCAGCTTGGCAGTGTAGGCTACTTTACGAGGGAAGCCAAACTTACAGCTAGTGATGAACACTGAACCAACTTTGCGTTTACGCTTACAGTATGCACTACACTTGTGCATCTGGTAGTGTGTTACCAACCTGTGCAATTCAGGATTGGATTCTTTATCGGGAATTCAGCAAGTGATCCTATCCTGAATCCAGGTCAGCACATCTTTTGGTTCGTCTTCACCGATGACGGGTGCTCCGTGAATCCACAACATGACATGGTAGTGGGGAGCACCACGAGCCTGGTACTCCTTCTTGTAGTAGTAGTGGGTTACATCTCCAAGTACAGCACCATTCAAGAGTACTTTGTGAAAGAAGGATCTGAACTTGGAATCAAATTTTCTACTGACAGAAATAGGATCCTCCGTGCAAAGCCTTGAAATGCTGTAGCTATCAGGCACATTGTTGAGCTTGCGAAGGTACTCAGCGATGTCAGTTGCTTCGTACTCGGCACAACTGAATGTGAGAAATAAGGTCGGTGGACCAAATTCTCGGATCATGGCCTTTAACTCACTCTGTCGTCTGAACTAATACTGCTTGGTTCCTCGACACTCTGAAGCATGGTGGAGAGGTTGGCTTCGAGTTGTTTGTCACTACTCCTAGCCTGCTGTAAGAGTGAACTGACACTCAGCCTCTCCATGCGAGTGGACTTCAAGAGGTTGTACGCCCCTGCTGACACTTCACGCATCTCCTTCTGCCACAACAGGTAGAACACATACTGTGGATTCTTCCTGAAGCGGTCATCCTTGTTGAGTAGCTTAGACTTGACATACTCACTGAACCCTATCTTGGACTGCCGGGGGTGGTACTCCCCAAACTCACCAGTGGGAAACAGATCTGGGAAGCACATGACATCCAGGTGCTGCTGTTTGTTGCTAATAGGATCTTCTTTGACCTTCTTAGCTACAAACTGGTCTATGTCTGAATGGACAGGAATCTTACTCTCCATATTTCTAATGGTGTAAGACTGAAAAGAAGCTATGTCCTCCTGGGTAGCCTTCTCAAGCACCTTGCTATTGGCACGATTCACTACCTCTATTACTTTTTTTGCAGCTTCATCTACAGAGAAATCATCTACATCTTTGTAGAGCCAGTTGATTTCTTTAAGCTTTTCTACAGCTTTTTTTTATGGCATCAACATTGACCATGTTTCGCCATACAATGCCATATTTTGTTAGTTTACCATTGACAATCATGTACAACTCTGGATCAGGTAAATCTGATTGATTCACCTGATCCAGGGTGTCCATTGTTCTGTTCAATGGTAGAGGAAGAAAGAACATTGTACCTTTGCAGGTTTTCAGGGAATTGTACGTGGGTACTTTTCCCGTGTACGTGCCCAGTCTTACCACTGTCTGGTAGCACTTGGCACGTTGAATGAGTTGCATACTCAATACGTACAGTTCTGGAGGAACAGGCAAAACACTCAACCCATTGAGGATGCAACGTGGCGGCAACCGATCTTTTCTGATCATTGGCTTACAATAGGTACACATTTAAAGTACCTCGTTGGTGGCATTTGGGTTGTTCTGTTCGATGTAGGCTTTCAGTGAAGGCCACACCACAGTACCTAGGTTGTCACTAAGCTTCACTCTAGATACTGATTTTCTCTGGTGGAGTCGTTCACATGAACAACAAACATGCTCAGCATGGTCATCAAGCTCTTTCTCGTAGTCAGCTATGAGTTGAGCATGATTCAACAGTAGGCTAGTTTCTAGACCTTCCATGCTTGGGTCGTCTTCTTCGTCTGAAGACATTTCATAGACTTCATCGACCTTGCTACTGAAAAGTTCTTCAAAGTCGTCCTCAATTCTAGACACACACAACAGGTATTCTAGATCTCCTTGGGTGAGTGCTTCCTCAAACCTTTGAAGCTCTCTAAAGCAGCGAAGGCAATGATTCAAATTGTACAGGAATGTAACCAGTCTTGGAAAATGTGTAGACACATGACGCAAGATTCTGAGCTTACTTTGACAATTTGTATCATTTGAACACAACAGTGGATGTCCACTAATTGTCTCGAAATACAACCGGTCATTCTCTTCATCGTAGTGAGAGAATCGTTCTTGATGGGCGTTTGGACAGCCATCATCACACGTGTACAGATCTTTTTTCAGTTGATCAATTGGTTTGTCAAACGACTGTCTGAGTGAAACAATTGATTCAACTTCACTATCAGTTATGGCCTTGCACTCTTCGGTGCATGGCCATATCTCTCTGGTTTGTTTTTTATTTTGAGCATCATCATCTGATGACTTTTTGTCATTATCACTCTTGTTTTTGTTTTTTTGCACAACAGTGATCTCAGCTACAACACACTGGCCTTTTGAATTTACAGGCAGAGCTTGTTTACGCTTAACCTGTTGGTAAGCTGAGTCATAAAAGTATGGCTCAGTGATAGCAGTGTGGCAACGATTACCAAAATCTTCTAACTTCTCTATTTTCATTGATTTGATAGACTTGGTGGACTTACGTAAGAGACTTGTATAGTCTCTACGGTAATCTAGGAGCATGCTGAACAATTTCTTTGCTGCTACACCACAAACAGCCCTTGCTGAAACTCTTGAAACATTTGAAACTTTTTATAAGCCTTCATCAATTTATCTCTGATTTGCTTGTTCCGATACATAAGCTCAGCCAGGTTTTTCCTGTACCTTTCAGATTCTTCACGTTTAGGCTCAGAAAGGGCATATTTGTCTCACTTTTGTGCACAAATAGCTTTCCTGTTCCTAATGTGGTAGGCTTTCATTACAAGTTTCCTAGCAGATGATTGTTTAGAATAATTTTTCTTAGAAGTTGCTTTCTTGATAATTGGATTTTTGCTGTAATTAATCCTAGATGCAATTTTCTTCCCCTCAGAGTTTTTAGCATATGCTTCTCTAGAATAGGCTTTCTGCTGTGCAGAGTTTTGTGAATATTTTTTTCTAGAGATAGCTTTCTTGGGCTCTGAATTTTGAGCGTATCTCGTTTTGGAGATAGCTTTCTTGAGCTCAGAGTCCTTTTGGTAATGTTTCTGTGATAGTTTTAGTTTCCTTCTAGTATTGATATGGTAACTAAACTTGGAATACTCTCGCATCACATCTTTCTTTTTGTCACTGTTTGTTAAATAATTTTTCTTTACATTAGCCTTTTTTTTTTCAATATTAGCCAAGTACTGCTTTTTACGTGCAGCCCTTTTTTTTTCCTGTTTTGTTGGCATCTTTGCTCCACAATACCGTGGTCAGCAACTATAGTGATAATAATACCAAGTATGTACCCTCATTAACTTAGCTGAATATTGAAAGTGGTATGAATGGAACCCAGAGTGTCACACAACACGGTTGTGAGTTAAAGATCCTGCAAAATCAAATTCAAGTTGGATCAATGATAATTTAAATTGGCAAAATGATTAACACTTTGTATTACCTTGATATATATATATAGATGAGTTGTAAGATGTAAGATGTATGAATAATTTTATAAATTATAGTTCAGGAAACAGTTGAAAACGGTCACTAGTCTTGTGGTGACTTTATGTAGTAAGTACAGGCTACAGGGATGAATATAATAGTAGAGGAACTATTAACAAAGGTAACAAAGGTATTTAGCCTCTACTATGTATGATTTATCAACCTTTTTATATGGAGTGAAGCAATTCACCAAGCCTAGACAGTAAGTTCTGTCGAAACTTTGCGTGTGAACCTTGTGTCTGAGGTGGTTGAAGTAGAATCGTCACGAGTGAAACTGGGTTGTGATATAATTATAGTCTTGAAAGAGAAGTTGTGTTAGAACAGTTTCACGAGTTCTCGACAGTTCAGCAAACACAAAATTATAGGAGCAACCAGAAATCACGCAACTATGAAAATGGTCGCTAAGCAGCATTTTGACTTGGCCGGCCGGCCGGGTGCGCGCGCGCAGATGCACGCCTATTTCACGTGCATTTAATAGCTAATAAATTATGCATGAGTGAAGAAATTAATGGCTGCCATACAGAGAAGGCGCCTTTCGCCTTGTGTCTAGCTACTCAATGATAGATACAATAAACCGATGGCAAAAGCGACTGAAGACAAAGACACCAAGTTTGTTCGTTTAAGAACCAGCTTCTAAAAGTGAATGGTTCCTGAGATATGGCATGAGAAGATAGAAGAAGAATAAGAAGAAGATGGAGAAAACTGGAGGTTTGGTATATTTTTGTTTGGTACTTTAGCGATGGTTTTAGACCATGTTTTTGGACTTGTTAGAAAGAGAATGAGCTAAATAGAAACTTTAGAAGCCTTTTAGTGCCAAGGGCTCATTTTTTGCAGAGTTATTCGCGTGAATATTTGTATTGCGCTAATGGGCCATCCGTGCCATTCCTGTGTACCCAGTACTACCGTACTGGGAATAGTGTGTACCTTTTTTTTTAAATGTGTGTTGTAAATTGAACATGTTAATTATTACTGATGTAAATTTTTTACATGTTGCAGGCCATAATGTTGAGATGTCTACAGTAGCTGATGCTAGCTTCGTTCCCAGGCTCTCACCTTTGACCTTACACTCACGGTAAGGAAGGAGAGAGCCTGGTCAGAAATATCACGTGAATGACGTGGGGATAGACACTAGGGTAGACACGTCCTTTGACCTCTGCAAGCTGCAGCGATTCTGAACTAGCGCTACTACAGTTCATAGATTGATTTAAGCTGTCCGAACCATGAAAATAAGCAAGGTAAGTACAGTAAAATTACTTACTTTCGAGCTGTTCGTGCTAGGCGCTTGTAAAACGGCACGATCGCGGCAGAGGTGAAAGGTCACGTCTACCTCCGCGTCATCAATGACAAAATTCACGTGATATTTCCGACCAGGCTCTCTCCTTCCTACCGTGAGTGTAAGGTCAAAGGTGAGAGCCTGGGAACGAGGCTAGCTGATGCAGGGCAGAATGAGGCTAGTGGTGCAGACGTCAACTTGGACAAGTGCTCAGTGAGGTCAGTGGCGACAATGAAAAGAATGATAAACCAGAGAGTGGAGTCAAAAGCACTAGTACAGAGAATACAGGTAAGAACCATTATTACTAAGCTAATTTCCGGGTCAATGCCCCTTGCATGTAAGACAAACTGTGCAACATCAGCATTTCTTATCTATATAATATGACTTAAGTATGTTACCTATATTAGTGTATGATTGTAAATGAACAGGTATTGAGGCAGCAGTGGTTGTACAGTGGTAGCACTGCCAGTAAAGGTATAGCAGTGGTCGTATCGGTTGTGCTAGTACCAGTGGTTGTGGAAGGTAGCATTGGTCGTACTGGTAGCATTGGTTGTGAAGGTAGTGATTGGTTGTAAATGTAGCAGTTGTTGTACTGGTAGCAGTGGTTGTGAAGGTAGCTGGTAGCATTGATCGTGTGTGGTAGCAGTGGTCGTACTACATGCACTGCAAAAACTGAAGTGTGATCCTCACATCAAGAGGTGTTGATTTCCCACTTTTTTCTAATTTACTAGGCTTTTCACTGAAAATTTACTGAGATTGTCACAAATACCACTCCTAGTGGTGTGAGGATCACACCACAGTTTTTTGCAGTGATTGGTTGTGAAAGGTAGTAGTGTTGTACTGGTAGCATTGGTTGTGAAGGTATAGCAGTGGTCGTACTAGTAGCATTGGTTGTAAAGGTAGCAGTGGTCGTACTGGTAGCATTGGTTTTGAAGGTAGTGGTATGCTGGCATACAGCAATGGTTGTGAATGGAATAATGCTTGTAAAAGGAGCATCAACTAGGTTGTGAAGGTAGCATTGTTGTAGAGGTAACACTGGTTCTAAAGTTATATATATAGGCTTGTTAACCCTTGGTGTGCATGCGCAGCAAGGGTTGTGGAGGTCGTTTTGTCTGAGTGTGTGTGTGTGCATGTGTGTGTGTGTGTGTGTGTGTGTGTGTTCCAACCATATCTCAAGAACAGCAGCTCGTCTTCCAAAGCGGCATACCAAGGTAAGATAATCAAAATTATCTACATGGAGCATTTTACATAAGCCTGTACTTCATGAGATATGAAGCTTTTCAGCCTCTCTGAGTGCTAAGCTTCATGGCCACACCTGCTATTCATGCATATTTGTTAGTGTGCATTATTTAGAATTGACTACAAGACTAGCTACAAGATGAATGTTTCTTTTGACACAGTTGACAGAAAGGGCTGAGGGGCTGCTGGTAGCTAGCAGTAACACTCTATACTCTTCTTAAGCATGCTGTTATGGTATATTGTAAGCAATTTTTAGTTGAAACTCAGTTATCCATGAACCTGGTTTCACATCACTGTTTAACTCTTTAGGGCCCATACATTTTATGCATACTTAATTAGAATTTATGAATATATAATTAGCCTTCTTACATTTCTATCAATTTTCATTTCTTGCTTAGCAATGGTTAGGCTAAGCCATGGCTGTACTAATTCTGGTACTACTTGGCTTTTGTCTACTTGAAAAGCTTGCAAAAACGGAAGCGGTCAAAATTCGCCAAATTAGTGGCGAACTTTTAGCTTTTTTCTAGTTTGCTGAGTAGGACTGCAAAAGCGCTTGCATACAAGAAGAGCCCAACCATCCCTGCACTTCCATAGCTAGCATCTAGCTTCTCCTGCAAAGCACTTAGAAACCCACCTACCCCACCTACTAATTTGAGCTGACTCTAACTTTGTATTATAGTAGAGCACTACCTTACCTAACTGCCCAACAAGTATAAAGCCTATAGCTCAAAAGCCATGGCTATAAAAGAAATAATGCGACAACTCGTACAATACGCGTCCTTTGAATACGCGCGTGCAAATAAATCCGCCTATGGACCCTAAAGAGTTTATCAGATCATCACTAGTGACCATATTGGTTGTAGATTTTCTATCATTGTTTGTTTGGTGTCTTCAAGCCCACAATTCATGACTACTGCATGGTAGCTATCAGTGAGCAGATTTACCGTACCCAGCATGTATCATGCATCATCGATCATATGCTGCATATTGCTATCGTACCAAGGGTTAGGCACCTTGGTGCCCTTTCAGTTGTAAAGGTAACACTAGTTATGAAGCTAGCCTAGGTTATGTTGCACATTTGGTGTCGCTTACATGGGGAAACAACCAATTTCTCTGTGTAGAACAAACGTGTTAATCGACATAATGTGATGTATATCATTGGCGGATCCAGGTGTAGTTCGTTTGGTTCTAACGAACCCCCCTTTTTGGCTAGCTCATCAAAAAATTCTTTACAAGAAACAGTAGAAGATCAACTGATGGACGCTCAAAGGATAATACTTTGCATGAGAGTGAATTTGAGCCAGTAGACAGGCCAAAACAAGTGAAGATTCTGGCACAAAACGGCTAAAAATCAGTGAGTTAGCGCTACTCGTGCTCGTGCGTACAAAGTCCAAACAACTGGAAGTGGATGGGGCTCAGCACGTAAAATAGGCATGGTTTATGGAAAGTGGGCGTGGCTAACCAAATTTTTCCGCGTATTTTGCGCACAATTTAATTCGAACTACCCTTTCTAAATTTCTGGATCCGCCCCTGTATATGTATTGTAGATGCTGAAAAGTACACAATAGACAAGTACTTACATGGAAGCATAAAGCATCCAGCCAGGACTAAGTTGCAAGTACATAAGTATATTATGTTGATATATGAATTACATGTTGTCAGTATATCATCCAAAAAGCGTGTGCGAATTGAGTGGCAAACTATGCTGGTACAACCTAATTCTGTCTTATCAAGGGCAAACACATCCGAATACTCATGCAGCAGGCTCCTCAGGTCCATTACCTGATCAGCACTCAGTTGACTCACCGAAAACCCCAAAGCTTCTATTAACTCCTCACAGCACTCCTCACTACAAGTTATCTCTTTCACTCGAGCACATGTGTGGACAACGGAGTGATCTACCATAGACTCCTCCGCATGTAATGGTATAGGGGATGGAGATTTACAACACCTAGCCCTTCCTAACGAAACACCCTCTTTAAGTTTCACACAACGACCGTGGTAATTACGCAGTGGTATGATAGAGTTTCCATCACTATCAACAGAGATCAAGGCCTCACTCGCAGCAATACCAAGCTCTTCCAACACCTGGTGATCTGGCTCAAACAAAATACATGAGCTATCACAGTCAACTGGCACGGAACTCACAACAGCCTTGGCAAAACACCCATTCTGACCCGGAATGGTTGTGGCCCTAACCAGCTTCACACATACAGCACTACTCTTAACTTCGCCACATTCAGACGGTAACAATGGTTCACCACTAGACCTCACAAGAGAAAGTCCCAAAAGGGGGAGGACATTCAAACCTAACAAGCACTCTTGCTCACTATCAGGTTGAATGAAGACAGGCACTGATGCAGATTTACCGATGGTCATATTCACCTGAGCTGTGACCGTGATTGGGTGTCCACCCTTACCCTTAAACTTCGTACAGGGTTCCTCCAACCTTGGAGGGGTTTTACCACTCTCCTTTATATGTACAAACACTTGATGCAAAAAAGAACGAGAAACAATGGTAGACTGGGACCCAGTATCAATAAGTATTACTCTAACTCCTTCCACATCCACACCCAGCCAATAGGATGGTCCCACTGCTCCTGTAACCACATTAACACTACTCTCAAGATGACTATCAACCAACCTCTGCTCCTGACCAAGTCTCCGCCTTGACAGCTCACTTTCAATCTCCTGGTCACTAAGCTCCTGCACGCTCTGAACTTGACGACTGTTACTCTCAGTAGTTGCATGATTCTGTCTTCCAGAGGCTTCAGGGCCAGACTTATTTCCGGTCCTGCAATAACGAGCTATGTGGCCAATCCCACCACAATTATGACATTTAATACCCTCACCATCTTTCCTTTCTGTTGATGGTTCGTGGCCTACCGATTAGCCCGAAGCATCACTGTGCCCCTTGGGCTTTTTGCACTCTTGTCATCTTTCTTAGCCTTCTCCTTATCCCTGCGATCATCTGCCATATCGTTATATTGTTGTTCGCATGGTTCTGCAGTATGTGCAACTCATCAAAGCTCTCCTCAGCTCTCAGAGCACCTGCCAACGTGGTAGACTCAGAACAGTTAAGGCAAGCTCAGTGTATAATAATAGGTAAAATCTAAGAAAAGTGATATGCTGTATCTTCTAAATTAAATCATATGTTACCATGGAAACTTGATGAAATGATAATCTCATCTTTAATCTACATGGTAATACAATTGAAAGTGTCATGTGACCTATAGTTTATGAATAATCTGCCACTTAATTATGATTACTAAATTATGAATAATTCATTTTACCGCTACCAAATACTGTTGCTATGGCAACCAAATTTTGGGACCAAAACATTTAATAGTAAAGTATCCAAATCTGGGTGGAAATGATGTCCCCGATATATGCGCATAAAGATATAGCACAAAAACACCATTTTCTATATAATGCACACCCAAATTTTGCAACATTTTTGCTAATTTCTTTATGTGCATATATCGGAGATGTTTCCACCCAAATTCAGATACCTCACTAAAAGACGCTTATGGCCTGAAAATTTAGTCACTATAGCAACAGTATTTGGTAGTGGTAAACCCAATTATTTACAAAAATTGTTAATTATTCATAATTATCTGGTCACATGACCTTGACGACTGAGTCAATATGTAGAGGGAAGACATAGCTATCACCACGCATGTTTCCATGGTAACACTTGCTACGGTTTGTAAGATATAGCATTAATTATCAATATGTGTGACGATTTCAGTTAAGGAACTCTGAGCTTGCCTTAACTGATCTGAGGAAGAGCTTGGAAAAACCTTCCCTTTAAAAGCCGGTCTAGATCCTTGCCAGTCAATGTGGGAAAAGCTCGCTTAGCCAATTTCTGCAGCTGCAGGCCTAACTGCTCAATAGATTGCTCTTTTTGTGTCAATTGGTTGAATTCCATTCCTCTAAGCTCTTCGATGTCTACAGGCCTAAACTTAGCCTTTAATGCATCAACATTGGCATCATAACTGGCTTTGACCTCGTCAGACAGCAGTCAATAAGTCTGATAGGCATTTCTGCTAAGTGACATATTCAAATTATAGCGACGCATGTCGTCCGACTAGCCCGATAGCTTAGCACGCTCTTCAAATTGTTCTATCCACCGCTCAAACCCTTCCTCCAGCACCTGCACACCCTCACCACTATAGCGTGGAATAGGAGGTAGACTTTGGGCAGCCGCCGCCTTAGTTTGTGCTTCCACCATGGCTGTTTGGGTTTGCACAAATTGGTTTAATTGCTGCATCAGCACACTACAAGATCCCTTATCTGGTTCATGTATCTCTGTTGTGGCACCACCATTTGGATATACTCCAGAACTGACCACAGCTGGTAACTCTACACCCACAACAGTCCCAGCTGAGTCCCGATTGAGGCCCAGGGGAGGCTCTATAGTAATATCAACACCCACAAGTGAATTAGGGCAATGCTGAACAGACAGTGGTTCTCTGGGCATGCTGGGAAGAGGAGAATTCCTGTGGTCACCAGAAGTTTCCACTTCAAAGCTAACAACCTTCCCATTGGTCTCTCGATCACCATTAATAGCCATCTCTCTCAGACCAGTACACGTACTACCCTCAGTACGCTCACACAACACACCACTACTACTCTCATCCCTCTGAGCACTCACCTTGCCACTTGGTGCACTTCGCTCAGAGCACTCCCAGTCCCTCAGCTTGCTACGTAGCTCGGCGATTAGAGCTTTGTTGTGTTGGTGTTCCCAGCGGTACCACTCTCTTTCCCGATCGAACTGCTTCCGCATCTCCTCGATCCTTCTCAACTCAGCCAGCTCTCTAAGATCTTGTGCCCTTGAAACTGCCTCATCTAGCTGGGCCCGTAGGCTTGATAGGGTGTCCTCCTGTTGCCGACACACAGCTTCTAACTCTCCAACTCGCATATGCTGCTCCTCAGTGTCGTCCTTGGCTTCATCTGCCGTTTGCTGCATTTCCAAGATTTGGCGAGAAAAGTCCACCCGAGCGTCACCAATTTCACTCACAGCTTGCTGTACACGGCGGTTGCAATCTGTTCGAACTTTCTCCACTTCCACCTCGGCCATCAACAATTTCTCCTGGAGCTCTTGCAGCTCTAGTTCACAGGAGGAGTTCTGGTCACCACCACTCTTCCCTTGCTCCTCCATCTGGTTCGCTCCGTCAGTGCTTCCTTCTGCTTCCATTGCCACTTCGTAGTCACGTCCACTACTCAGATTTTCGCTCGGTTAAGAGAGCAAACTGTTCAGCTCTTGTTGCGACTATCCTAATCCTGGCAGGGTCACCAATTGTGACGCCACCTCTTCCCGCTGGCTAGCTCTGACTGCGTCTTTTAGTATTAACTCTTTAGGGCCGGTAGACGGCACGTGCGTATTCAACGATCGCGTAATCTGCGATTTTTTGCATTTTTTTATTTTAAGCCATAGCATTTGAGCTATGAGCTTTAGATTTGCTGTGCAGGGAAGCGCTCTACTAAAATACCAAGTAAGAGTCAGGTCTGATTAGTGGGAGGGGAGATATAGGCTTTAGAGTTCAAAGGTCACGATCGCGGCGAGATCGTGACCTTTGGTTTTAAACTCACGTTTTTTTCTTAGTGCTTTGAAGGAGAAGCTTGACGCTAGCTATGGAGGTGCAGGGAGGCTTAGGCTATACCTGCATACAAGCGCTTTTGCAGTGCTGCTCTTCAAGCTGGAAAAAAAGCCTAAAGTATGCAGGTCGTTTGGCGAACTTTGACCCCTTCCATTTTTGCAAGGTTTTAAAGTTAATAAAAGCAAACCTAGAATTAATTTGATATAGCCATGGCTTAGTACAACCATAGCTAAGCTCAACTAGCTACAAAAGAGAGTGGTTAAGGCTAAAGCAAGAACAAAAATGTAGAAAAACCTAGGTTAATTAAATATTCATAAAATCTAATTAAGTATGCATAATAAATTTAGGCCCTAAAGAGTTAATAACTTATTATTAGATCTCACACAGGAAAAATGCGCATCAAAGACGGCACCGTCTTTCAGCCGTATTTGTGGCAAATACGGTCAAAATACGGCCACTCTCACGGTACCATCAAAGTCCGTAATGAGACTATTATTGACAGACTTCGAAGACGGGCTTCATCTTTATTCCTGCATGCTACCGTGGTTAAGCCGTCTTTCTCCAACGGAGAGTCCGTCTTCGTAGTGAGGACGGCTACCGTGTTCTTTGCCGTGATTTTGCTTCATGATCATTTATTAATTATTCACGTGATTATTAACTGCCATTGCAAGCAAACTTTGAACTTTACAAAACACGAATACAAGAAACAAGCAATAGTAAAGTTTGAACGTTACAGAGTTGAGAGTTAGTTTGAAATCTTTTTCATGACTTATTGGGTGATAAAGAGAAGCTGCAAAAGGTAAAGTGACAATAATCACACACTGGATTAGTGTTATATAAATAGTTGATTATTCACCTGGCATGGTTGTTGTATATAAAGTAGTCAATCTTGCTTTTCACACAAATCTGTATTAAAGCCTGAAAGAAAGTTTATTTGAAATAATTATTTGCAAATAGTTGCATATTGAATACCTATCAATATGCAGGACAGCTTGACCATTTCCATAAAAATAGTAGCATCTGTAGACGTCTATACACAAAAGAAAGAGACAACGCTTCAACAATTTTAACCTTACCTTCATAGCAAGTGGTGGTTCTTCTCTGCCACTTTGCCCATGAGTGATGATCCTACAGTAACGATAAGATAGCACAGCAATCACGTCTAGCAAGTGATGCATGGTTCTTTTTGCCACTTTGTGAGTTGTATTTGATGAACAGCAACTGCTAAATAAGGTAGCACGTCAAATGAAATACCTACCTCCATAATTGAGGACTTTTTGTCTGACCAGACAAGCTTTGAGGAGGGAGTCAAAGTCAATTTGTATGTGTGGAGAGTGATGATTTGACTTCGACAGTATTACACCAAATTTAAAGTTGAAAGACTTGAATGTTTGTCACTATATTCCCAGATTGTGGACCATAATAATTGTTTGGCAGTACGTTATACAATGTCATGTAACAAATTTAAGTTTAGATACCATTTGTGGATAAATTCTCTTTGTTACTTCATCCATCAATTGCTACCTAGCTTTAAAGAATAAATCTGCAACATATACATCTATACAAGATATTAGGCACAAACTCCAAACAACTGAAGCTATAGACACAACATCCAGACAGCACAACAGATGGATGCAACATCCATCTTTCTCTCACACACAAACACACAGTCTCGGGGTACCTGACGAAAGACGCAACATCTTGACAGGCTGCTGACGATGGATGCAACATCCAGACAGCACAAGACCCACTCAAAGCTTCACTCAATCTCTCTTTCTCTCACACAAACACACAGTCTCTGGGTACCTGACGAAAGACGCAACATCTTGACAGGCTGCTGATGATGGACGCAACATCCAGACAGCACAAGACCCACTCAAAGCTTCACTCAATCTCTCTCTTTCTCTTTCACACACACACACATACAACACACACACAGTCTCGGGGTACCTGACGCAAGACGCAACATCTTGACAGGCTGCTGACGATGGACGCAACATCCAGACAGCACAAGACCCACTCAAAGCTTCACTCAATCTCTCTCTCACACACACACAGTCCCAGGGTACCTGACGAAAGATGCAACATCTTGACAGGCTGCTGATGATGGACGCAACATCCAGACAGCACAAGACCCACTCAAAGCTTCACTCAATCTCTCTCTTTCTCTTTCACACACACACAGTCTCGGTGTACCTGACGAAAGACGCAACATCTTGACAGGTTGCTGACGATGGACGCAACATCCAGACAGCACAAGACCCACTCAAAGCTTCAATCAATCTCTCTCTTTCTTTTTCACACACACACACACACACAGTCTCGGGGTACCTGACGAAAGACACAACATCTTTACAGGCTGCTGACGATGGACGCAACATCCAGACAGCACAAGACCCACTCGAAGCTTCACTCAATTTCTCTTTCTCTCACACAAACACACAGTCTCGGGGTACCTGACGAAAGACGTGCGCACTTGCTCAATTTCTGACGATGGACGCAACATCCAGACAGCACAAGACCCACTCAAAGCTTCACTCAATCTCTCTCTTTCTCTTTCACACACACACACATACAACACACACACAGTCTCGGGGTACCTGACGAAAGACGCAACATCTTGACAGGCTGCTGACGATGGACGCAACATCCAGACAGCACAAGACCCACTCAAAGCTTCACTCAATCTCTCTCTCACACACACACAGTCTCGGGTACCTGACAATCACGGGACGCAACATCTTGACAGCACAAGACCCACTCAAAGCTTCATTTACACATACATACAAAATTATATGCTTGAATAAGATGCTCAACAACACATACATACTGTCAACTAGTCTAAGAGCTACAGTTATAGACTGTGTCTCGAGTAGTCTAGACTGGTCTGTGCCTGATACAACCTATCTTTCTTACCTCAAAATTGACAAAATGACAATCCATCAAGAGGCTACGGCTGCATCTTCTCAGTACTGTCCAAGAATGGTGCTTGAGGCAGCGGAATCCCCCAACAGCGAACACAGAACGTGCAACAGAAACGCTTGTCAAAATGGCCGCCCAAGTTTGAATCTTGATTACTGCGCATGCGTCGTGCATATAGAAATTATTTCCCTGGGAATGTAATAATTATAATTATAATACAACACTTGCAGCAAATCGATATCATGATAATAGATACCCTATAGCTCAGTACTGTACTAGTGTACTTGCTATTCAGAGTCAGAAGAGGTATTGGAATCAGAGTTGATCTGAGCAGCAACATCATTTGCTCCTATTAGCCGTCTGCGAACCCGAGCCTCAGAATCTATCACTCCAAGTCCTTGACTCTGAGGTGTCTCAGAGTCCCTGCCAGCTCCAGTTCTGGATCCAATTATCCTAGGTTCATTATGCTCAGCTGATGCTGACAGTTGACTTTCTTCACTGCTTGTTGACCTCATGCGTGAACTTATAGTCCAGCTTGAAGCATTGGGAGGGGGGTTGCTGCCAGATGGAGTTGAATCAACTCTTTTCTTGAGTGCATGCCTCACTGATTTGTTCTTATCTGCTTTGTCAGCTCGTTTGTCCAACTTTTCGATGAGTTTATTTAGTTCTGCATATGTCACATATGTGGACAGCCAGTGATCCCATGATGCATGCAGGACCCTGACCATATTATAATGGTGTATATAGTCTTACCGTCTGAGTGCCATTGATGTGCATGCCTGTTGACAGTGTCTGGGTCTGTATCTGATGGGGTCTCCTCAGTCATGTAGCTTTCATCAATTTCACCAAACTTTTTTGTTCCTCACTAGACTTCACAAACTTCATTCTTCTATCATAAAGCTGCAAGGAGAGCATACAGAAACAGTGTGTATAATATTATGAATATAATTCTGAAGTTATAATACATGGCTGTACAATATGATTTTGAAGCTTACTCGTTTTTGATATGCTTTTCTTTGTGTGCTCTTTTGTTTATTCATGGTTATTTTCAATCTCTCAGGGTTCTTGCTATCATTATGTAATCGCCTTCGGGACTCATAGTAACGATGGATGCTTCTTGAGTGCATTTGTAAGCATCCAGTGACAATTATTATTTATTGTAGTATTATTATATTCCTGATAATCATTACAATCATTTTAACAAGGATTAGCTTACTCTTAATGATCTGTGTAGCATATATCCCATCAAATTCTGATTTCAATAGTGCATACAAGAAGTCTGCCACCTTTGAATTGTAATCAGATTTGTACCTGTCATGCATGCATGCATGTATACATAATGGTCAATGATTACACATACAATTCCGATCCATTGAATTGATTCTCTGCATCGGCAGCTGAATGTATCTTCTTAACAGCTGTCTGCAGAGGTACTATGATGAAATCATAATAACTTATTATGACGAATATGAATGAGATGTATATATTCTTTTATGTAGGCATGACAGCTGTATACAATGCATATTAAAATTATTTCCCAGTAGCAGTGTATGACAAGATGGTGATAAAATTGAGCTACAGTATGTAACCTACACTGAGCTCTGTTGGTATCTTGCTCTTTGAAGCTGATTTTGAAGTAGACTTCGCTGCTTGGTTTGCTTCCTCTTGACTCTGAATAATACCAACATCCTTAGTAAGCTTCTGCACAGCCTCTTCTAAACGTGCAGACTTCTCCTGTTGTGCAAGTAGCAACGTCTGAGTAGTTATCAGCATGTCCATCATTTGGTCTACTTTAGTTGCTATACTAGCTACCATGGACAGGTTTTGGAACTGACTATCACTCCCACCCGCGGCACGTGGAACACTGAAGAGATGGGTAGCAGCTCCCCCTCGGCGCTCATGTTCGTGATCTTGTCTTGAATAGAAACTTGACGTCCCTGTTGCAGCCCATGGCTGAGTATGTAGACTAGCAGATACAGATGCACCATCTCTGTAAAATGTAGGTGGATCTATCTCTTAAAAACTGTGCAGCGTTGAGTCTGCAGCTGGTTTGCAGTGAATGACATAATGCCTTTTCAAGTCATTGTTGCAGTTACCACATACGTGCATGCAGCTTGTGCTATATATAGCACGTCTAGCTATTAAGTTTAAATTGAGTTTTGTGGTATCTACTTTCCCTAGTCAGCATTTTCTATTTACAGCCTCCCTGCAGCTACCATCATGGCCAGCAAATGGAAAGCTAATGATTGCAATTGCAGCTTTGGTTCACCAACCTCACCTCCGCCTACACCAACTGATTGTCTACAGGCTACTGATCAGCTGACTCAGGTTACTGCACAAGCTGCCATGCCGGTGTCAACTACAGAAACCCCTGCAAAGAGACCACGTAAGCAACACACGATTGAGGAGAAACGTAGAATGCGAAGTAAACAAAAGAAAATGAAGAGGAAGAAAATTGCAACTGCAAAAGAGCAAAAACGTCATACTACAATTCCAGATCCAATTATACAGACTGGTGCCGGACTTCAGCAGGATACTCAACATGTGAATGCCAATATTGATGGTGAAAAACTAACGCGTGATTTGATTTTATACAAAAAAATGGCTCGTCATTACTGGGAAAGATGGCAATGGGATCTTCAAAAACGCAAAGATGAAAAAAATGGAATCACAATTGCAACATCACAATCAAGGCCCGCCACAGTTCCCGAAATAGATTCATCACTTTTAATTTATCCAATAAAGAGTGGCAAATCAACTGAAGTGTACTTTGGCTAAGGGTCATTTTTAATTGTTCAATTAAAGGTTTATCGAGGAATATATGTGGCTGTTAAACAGTTTCGTGTGAAAACTTTACAATCTCATGTCCAGCATGAAGCTTCCATCCTCTCTACTCTCTGTCATCCCTATTTACCATACTTCTTTGGTGTTTGTACAATGTGTACTCCATACAAGCTGATTGTCCAGTTTCATGGAATCAACCTCGAGACAGTGACACTGCACAAAGAAATATATTAACAAAAACTTATCAGAGATTCAGTCACATGGATGATAATGTGCTCCCAAATCCTTGAAGCAGTTGTATACATACACAATGAAGCCAAGATTTTGCATAATGATATCAAAGCTGACAATATTCTTCTAACAACATCAGTCTGGTAACGTATCCCATCAGACATCATCGCATGGTAGCTGCATTAATTCCAAGTATCAAATAGTGCTGACTGATTTTGGCAAAGCCTCTCNTGACACAAAATTTTTTTGCTTGGTATCTTTCCTATTCTGCCTGGAACAACCTGGATTGAGCTTTAGTTTCGGAGAAATGCTTCAAAAACCTCAAATTCTAATAAATGCACACCTACTTAAATATGCAAAACTAGAATATCTCTACAGCTAATTACCCCACCCCTGGGTTCCACCCACCAATACATTGCCCACCATTAGGTTATGTCACAAAAATTTTTTGGTGGGCATGGCTAATTAGCTACAGTTGCGCATTTTTAAAAGTTCATTTATTTGGACCAGCCCCGCCCCCCTTTATCACGTGATGCTCAAACTTTGTGTGTCTGAAGAAACTGCAGTGGTAAATATTTGTACCAAGTTTAAATGCTTAAAATTAAACCAGTACAAAGATATTCTTAACCAAACTTTTGCATTGCCAAAATGGCTGATACATGCCTTGACAAACCTGAGTGTTGCACGTTGGCTAGAACTTCTATTGCGCAATCGGGTTTGATTAGGTTATTAAGCCAAACTGACAACAACGTTAACAAGTCCTCTGGGATCACAACAACTGAAAAAATGACTGCTTAATTATTAAAAGGTATAACAGAATGCACGACATGTATATGTGTTGAGTGCAAGATGAAATACATAAATGCATGATGCACGTGAAGAGCACAAGAAGAAAACATGACATTGTGTACGACATGCAGGTGCACCAGTACTAGACTGATAGACACACATGAGTAATACTATAGATACTACAAAACAAAATTTAATTACTACACATTGCGAGGTAAGAATGCACATAAAGAAACACAAACACGCATAAAATGCTTAAAGGGAAGCTGACATGAAAAATGCCTATTTTTTATTATTAGCTATTCTTAACCTTTGAGGTCAGTAAAGTTCATAAACTTGTTTTGAGATTTTTTGCTCAAGGACTTTCTGCATAAAAAGAGCTTGCTTTTCAGGGTAAATTGGATGCATTGCAGTTCCATCCGGTTGTGGTGTAAAGTGGGCGCGGCTTGAACGTGACGTCAGAAAAGGAACCTTTTCCACGTGTACGTGTATAATACGAGTATACTAGCTGTACTAGACTCACTTCAGCTATACTATGAGCAGTTGTAGTAGCGATTCTGGCGATTTATGTCTGTCTTTTTCAGTTTCTTCCAACGAAAGTGAACAGTCAAAATTGTCAGATGTGGAAAGTGATGTAGAATCTGAGACTATTGAGCCGTATAGGTTTGAGCCTGAAGCTAGTAGTGACTCAGCAACAGAACGGACAGAACATGACTCTGAGGAGAGAGAAGACGACTCAGGAGACGAAGAAAGGCTCCACGACAGAGACTGGTAGGTAACACAGCCCTGTTAGCTATATAATTTTAATACTAGTGTATAAATTATGTTTATAATACTATAGGTGTCAGTGTGGAAAATGTGTGATTATGCCAACCAGTCGTGAGTGTATATGCTGTTGTGAGGTAGATCGAGTGGTCATGAAGAAAGAAGAGAATGCTACCGAAATCAGTTGTATAACTGATCATGAAGGATTTGAGTCCGTGTGCTTAAATGTATGGGTACTCCAAGCAGCATACTCAAGCTACAGGTATCACTATGGTGATGCTGAGGAGAAGACTGTTCACGAGTATGTCGTAGCTACACATGCAGTAATCAATTTCATTTCATGTAGTAACAAAACTATTGATGCATACATTTGTGTATAGACGATACCGTTTCACTGCATACCGACAACTGGTTGGTTGGTGCTGGGGGTGGCTTGGTCGGAGAGTAAGAGTGATTCTACCAAGCTGTGCTGTCACCAAAATTAGGGATAACTTTCCATCTGCTAACTATGCTGGATTCAAATATCCCAACATTTAATAAAATTAAGTCAACTACACAAGTATATGTTATTATGACATGATATTATTGTATGATATTGTGCTATAATTACATCAACAAAGGAAATTAACCTTATTGTAAAGCATAAAATTTCTATGAACAACTCAATGAGTGCTAAACCTACTCTTGTGTCTCACTATAGCAGAAATTTTTTCTGGCTTTTCATAGGCACTGCTGAGACTTTGTGGTTGTGATGAGCAGGTGGGTGTGGATCTTCCTTTCTGGCTTAATATTGTCACAGTTTCCTCAATAAGTGCATCAATGAAACCTACAACAATGACAATGTCATGTTTTCAAGAATATAGCTACACTGCGGGACAACATTGCATAAATAACCTACCATATGTTGGATCTTGTACAACTTTTCGCACTACATAACCACCCTTTTTATACTTGGGAAAGACAATGTTATATCTCTCTTCACCCTTCTTGGTCTTAGCGTGTTTACGGTTAGCATTCTCATTAAAATATAGTGCTGCCAGTTGTAACCTGAAGAATGAGAAAAAAGAGGGAACTCTAGATAGTTTGTGTGTGAGTGTGTTTGTGTTTGTGTGTACAATGTATGTGTGTGTGTGTGTGTGTGTGTGTGTGTGTGTGTGTGTGTGAACCGTACTGGGAATTAGTCACTATAGAGAAATTAGTGTACCATATTCATCCAAAAATGGATGACTTAGCATCCATGAAACAAAATCATCCTAAAGTAGATGAAAAATTATGGGTCATTTTCTTCCACTTTTGGAAGCTGACTATACCTGTTTCATGACAACTCGTTTTGTATGTCTTAATGCAAACACATGGCCACAATCACAACACAACTTTCGAATATTACAACTACAGAACAATCCGGGCAAATTTTGGTAGGCATGTCTTAAACACAAAATAATGCTATTTGGGTATCAAATATACCAACTTACAACACTGAGGTCTACCAAAATGATCAGGTTGAGATCTTTTTTCTGTATAATGTTGGATGTCTTTTGAAGAAGCACCTTCAGGTTTGGATACATATTTGTACACATGTGGCTGATTACGGACATATAGTTTCTATAGTTTAGCATTTTATTTTGTTATAATTATTTTGCAAATACAGGGAAGAAACTACTCACATTCACAAGATAAAATTTGCTGTGCCTGTGTTTCACTTATATGGGCATGTTGCACATTGTCAGGTGATTTACATGAAGTGTTAATAGTTGCCCACTGGCATGATCACATTTGTTCTCCATGCTTGTATAGCTTGAGTTCAGTCCTCGCTTTCAATTTGGTTTTGGGCTCACTGATGGTGAAGTCCTTGAGTGTCTATGGAGTTACATGAGGCGCTTTTCCAAGATGACCAAGGAAATGAGACCAGCCCACAGAATTGATGTTTTGAGTGATGCTTTTGGACATTTTTCCTACTTAGCTGCCATCAACTTAGGTATGAACTAAATCATGTCCATATAAACTTGTCATTAAGCCTCGGCACGTGCGTAGCACGTGCAGAGGATTATGGTAGTCGTTTTGTCCGTCTGTCTGTCTGTCCAATCGAAATCTCAAGAAAGACAGCTCTAGTGACAAAATTGAGGGTACTTACGTTCATAAATCTTTACTATCTTTCAAAATTACATTTTTTGTTGCATGAAACACTTTGGTTACTGAGATGCTACGCTTTTGTGCTTCTCTGAGCACTTTGCTTCGAGGCCACGCCTACTATTCTTCACACATATAGTGTGCGTTATCTACAAAGTACACGTGGTTGGATTGCTGTCATTTGAAAGTCCTACTTATTTGCGTGATCTTCAATCGCTCCTTGAGCTGAGAAGGTACACAGCATAACCTAGTCTGCATGCATGTGTGCAGTTTAGTATGATTATATTAAGCATTACAGAGTGTTGTGTAACATGTATGTCTATACCTTTCTCCAAATTTGAAGTTCAAAAACATCAATGGAAACTCATGCCTGCATGCAAGTCCAGCTACAGCTGTTTCGTCAAGTGCGGTATACCTTTGGCGAGATCTTCAAACACTTCCAGCTAGAAAATCATTACAATCCTATGAATTACATGTAAAAAAAAAACATTGGAAATGTAGGAATGGCCAAATCGTAAAAAGAATGCAAACAAGATGGAATGGCTGTTTGAGTGTGTGCAGAATCATTCCTGTGTGAGCTGCATGTAGTACTCTCTTTCCATGTTGAGTCCCTCCTCAGGTGCATTAAGGACTGGGACCAGCTAAAATTTTGACATCAAGGTGGTTATTCATGGTGCTATACCAGAAAATATATACATTATTTAGACTTCTTTCAAACATTATATGAAATGGGAATGTTTAATAATTAGAAAATTGATTTAATTAGCCACGCCCACCACAAGGATGAGTGGGTGTGGCACTATAAAGCGATGGAGGTCGATAGGCAAATTTACGCAACACGGAATATAAGCGCCTAAGCTAGAGCGGTTTCACTGTGCTCTGCAGTTAATGTGGACAATAGCCTCTACTGCGTTTTAGCTAAAAATACACAGAATGCCAATTATGAGACAAAAAGTTGTTTTTTTATGAAGCTAATTAACATATTTTGCGCTGTTCGAGCGTAACTATGTTTATTTTCTGAAAAGTAAAGAAATATTCTTGTTTACAGCCTAGTTTAGATCATACTTACCTCATTCACTGACCTTCACAAGCGTAAGAATTCCGTTCAAAGATTCTTGACTTTAGTGAGGCTACTTGCCATGTCATCTCAAGACCACGTGATCACTACACATATCAATATGAGCAATAGCTTAGAAATAACTAGCAAAAAGAAGCTAAATTAGCAGCAGAACTAAAAATACCTCTCACAAACTTTCACAGGCAGCTCACTTTCTTTTCTAAATGAGTCAATAAATGAACAGTCACGCAATGATCATGTGACAAAAAAGGGTGTGTACTATAGATCCTTACGGGGCGCGTGCCGTTTTTGCTGACTCAGCAATAATTCGTGGTCCCAGTCCTTAATGTACCTGAGTTATGTTGCCCATAGGAATAATTCTTCACACTCAAATAGCCATTCCATCTTGTTTGCATTCTTTTTACGATTTGGGCATTCCTATGTCATTACATTTTCAATGTTTTTTTTACTTGTTTGTTCTCAGAATTCTACAAATCACATTTGAGTTTGTGTGTATGTGGTAGTTACTTGTACACTATCAGCATGGACATTATAGCTAATCTATGCTCAGGCTGATCAGTACTGAAGTCTCAGGATGTATCTACCAAAATTTAATTGCTTTTATAATGAATGTATAGTAGTGCCTAAATATTGAAGACTGAAAGGTTACAAAGAGTCCAGCACAACCAGAAATCTTCAGGTAAAGCAGACAGGCAGCGAATATTTGGATTCCAAATAACGCACACTTATCTACCTGGAAAAGGGTTGTCAATTTGACTTTTCAAGTAGCTTATGAATTTATGCATGATGCATAGAAATGAATGGCTGCCATACGGCGAAGCGCTTTTCGCCTTGTATCTAGCCATTCAACGGGAGACTCGAGCACACGATACCAAAAGCATGTGAAGACAATGGTACCAAGTTTGTTCGTTCAAAAATTAGCTTCTGAAAGAGAACAGTCTTCGAGATACGCTGAAATAACATAGAAGAAGAAGAAGAAGAAGAAGAAGAAGGAGAAAATTGGAGGTTTGGCATATTTTAGTTTGGTACCTTAGCGATGGTTTTAGGCCATGTTTTTTGGCTTGTTAGAAAGAGAATGAGCTAAATAGTAGCTTTATAAGCCTTTTAGTGCCAAGGGCTTAGTTTTTGCAGGGTTATTCGCGTAAATATTTGTATTACGCTAATGGGCCATCCGTGCCATTCCTATCTACCCAATACTAACGTACTGGGAATAGAGAAAACTGTCATAAACATTCATCAGGCTTTAAATTTTACCTTTTTGGACTGACTCTTTACTTGTGGGTAATTGCTGATGAAATCATCAATGTCGTTTTGGTCTACTAAGTACCTTCCTTGATTATGTGTTTTCCTTACACTTGAACCAGCTGCCCGTTTATGACAAAGACCAAACAGCCCATCGTATGATATATGCACATTGCCAGCCTCCCCTGGCTATATACAAACATCATAATACTGCATCTGGTGAATATTTAATGCACAGTCATAATTCATACCTGAGGACATGCAGGGCATTTAGAGTAGACATCCCGCTCCACAGAAATATCCTCCAGCGTGTGTAGTTTGTGATGAAAAAACCTAAGCATGCAAATACACAATGGAGTGCTACCTGATTGGAACAAATATTTCATACCTAAACTCTTCAAAAGCATCTATTATAATGGGATACACTCTTCGGATCTGTAACAAAAAAGTGTGTTGTCACAAGAAATACATGCAACACTCGTGGAAACTTGTGATATACCTGATGGTAGTCTGGTCCAAGTAATTGTGACTGTGTCTCCAATGCCTGGGCACTGCTACTTGACAGTCTAGCATGAGAATCTTCATTCTCAGCATCAATTCTATTGAAAACGCAAGAGTTGGCTTTGTTGGTGTTGCTGCCCAAAGGTTAAGCCTCAACAACGTGATTGCTTAAGGTTCACAGTCACAAAAGAGGACAAACAAAAGGTACTGAATTAATGAAATAATATTATTTATGATAATTAGGTGAATTATGAAGAGTGTATGCATTCACACAATTTGCACGATTGTTCAGTCACCCGCTGCATCAACACAAACAATCTTCTTTCTGTACTGGGTGGAGCAACTGTGGCCAGTGTTGAGTAAAAGAGCACTAGGGTATTGAAACCTTCTGAATTGATTCTATAGTCAAAGAATTAACTGTATAGATAAGTTATGTACATATATTTGATTCAATCTCTCAACTGACTTACAATCCATCTCTCAGGTGTGTGATAAACGTTGCCTTGGTAAGATTGATGATGTTCAATTGTACATTCTGCACAAAAAAAGACACCTGTTCCACACTGCTTGCAACGAACTGATGCTGAGGTAGTTCTACACCTTACACATAGTGTATCTGGAGGGATACAGTTCAGTGATATTTTGATACATCAATGAACGATTGGGCAAGCTTGTCCCAAGTAGTAGCTGCCTTTTCTCTTCGGTGGTAGTGTGCCGAGGCCTGAGATTGTGGCTCTGCACCTCCTACACTAGTTGATTCATCATCGGTACTAGGATCAGGAGCAATAGAGCCAGAGCGGTCACCAATAGTGGTACTGAGGTCAGCATCTGCACAATCCAGGCTTCTGGACACCACTGGTGGATACACTAAAGGATTTTTTACCTTTTAAAACCTCTTCTTTCCCACCAGAGTGGATGCAACAACTGGAACCTTCCTTCTTTTTCTGAATTGGCTAGCCATTATGTCATGGCGGGATCAGTGGTATATTATCGTGATATATATCTATGGTGACCCTTCTATACTGAGGTGATCCCAGAGCCTATCCGTAACGATGATCTGGCACATGATCTTACCTGTTATGTACCGTAGTGATCCCGTGCACACCGGCTGGTATCTTTTGTGCTAGAAAATATTTTCTAGGTAAAATAAACGTATTTGTAAAATGTGTACTTTTTGCTCTTAGAAAAATTTTTAAGTCCGTAGTCTCTCAAAAAAACTAAGTTCTATTTGTGACCCAATTTTGGAAAACCGACCAGATGTAGTAAAACTTTGTTTGTAGTAATCGGCGATTGTAGTGTAATTCGCGACGCGCGCGCGAAATTAATTTTTTTGCATTAAAGGGGAGGGGCACACCTTGGCGAGCTGCAGACGTGATTTTACGGGTGGGGCTGCTTCTATTGCTGAGATATAAGCGTTTGAATGCAGCTATGTCAGCCATGGCTAGCTTCTCTCCCGTTAGTACACGGGATGCGTTGCCATGTTCATTGATTAATTATTCTGATAAGTACATGATGCAGCTGCTGTTGTGCATCTCATTATAATCTTGCATATTTAATGTGCAACAAAAAAACAATGCATTGTTCATGAACTAAACACTTCTAGCTGAAAGAAATCTCTTCCAGATGATCAGAAGATGGCCCACAGTGTTGCAGAATCGCTGGGCTATGCTGTTTATCTGTGCATAATAATGAATGAATGTTTTGTACATTGTGCATAATAAATTTGCAATGAAATTTGGGGGGGAAAGAAGCTAAGCACTTCTTATTATGGGCAATAAGTATTAGCTAAACTATTTTTTACAGTTAGAATAGCTATAGATGCATGCATTAATATTGGGCGCTTATTTCTGCGCCATTTATAGCCTAGTTACTCTAGTTACAGCCCACCTGCTACATTATTCTACTTAGTAGACTTACTTACCTCGTTGCTGGAAGGCTCCCTGGTCTTCTGTGTCTTTAAAAAGGCTCATAAAGTAAGTTTTAACTAGCGCTTCAACTAACTTCATGCATATTCTGATACTACACTAAAATTGTACCACAAACATAAATTGTTTGTTACACGGATAGTATACGGAGTTTGTGTACGAAAACTATAGCGCCTAGCCGCTTCAAATTTGGAAAATAGCAATGACGTAGATTACAATGCAAGCGCTATCTCAAAATTCGCATATTACTACATCTGGTCGGTTTTCCAAAATTTGGTCACATTTTACTACCAACAGAAAACTTTGTTTCTTGTAAGCAATGTTGTTTACCTGTAGAGAATGTTCCTTGTGTTAAAAAACTGAAATTTCACAAAGTGTATCTTTTTTGCTAGAAAATGTTTTCTAAGCAAACTAAATTTTTTTTTGTCAAAAGTGTACTTTTTGGTTTATGAGTCCATAGTCACTCAAAAAAACTAAGTTCTTTTTCCTAAAACTTTATTTTTCACAAACAATGTTCTTTACCTGTAGAGAATGTTCCAGGTGTTAAAAAGTGAAATTTGACAAAAGTGTTTTCTTTTGTGCTAGAAAATGCTTTCTACTCAGTGTAGTTAAGGCTGCCTTAACTTTTAAAATAGTCAAATAATGTATATTTTATGAAGAGCATTTTTCTGCAGAAATATTGTTTACTCACCAACTTCCACTTTATATGTATTATTTGACCAAAGATGCACAACATTTACAAGTGTCAGTGTCATGTGACCTTTCGGGGTGGGGTCACTCTGCGAAATCTTTAAGCAAAAGTATTGAAAGCTAACGGTGGTTTTCAGAATGTCAAAATTTGTCAGAATATTGTATATATTGCCAAGATTTTAAAAATTGCCTGGAAATTTGGTCCCAGGAAAATATTTGGATAGATACGATGAGAAACATGCCAATTTCTAAATATTGCACACCTAATTATATATGCATATTGATTATATCTTAGAAACGATTAATGGGTACCCAAATTTCCTGGCAGATCTGACATCTTATAGTTGAGATCTACTTGTAAGCAAAAAAATTGGACCAATACAATGAGCGTTAGCATTCAGCATTTTCAAAAGTATGTATTTTTTAGTGTGGCCACGCCCACAATAATTTTTCTGACTTTCATTTTTACAATTTACATCAAGTGTATTAAAAATACGATGACTATCTAGTTTGATTGTCTAACTACAAAGTATAGTCAAAACACGAAAGGGTTTGTATATAATTAGCGCCTAACTGCCTTAACTTTTTGAGGCATCCTTAACTACACTGAGTAGGAAAAATAAACCTTTTTTGTCAAAAGTGTACTGTTTGGTCTTAGAAAATTTTTTAAGTCGATAGTTTTAAAACAAAACTATGTTCTTATTCTCTACCGACAGATAACTTTATCATTCACAAACAATGTTCTTTACCTGTACAGAATGTTCCGCGTGTTGAAAAACTGAAATTTAACAAAAGTGTTTCCTTTGTGCTAGAAAATGTTTTCAAGGCAAAATAAACATTTTTTGTCAAAAGTGTACTTTTTGGTCTTAGAAAATTTTCCAAGTCCATAGTCACTCAAAAAAAGTAAGTTCATTTTCTCTACCAACATAAAACTTTGTTTTTAACAAACAATGTTGTTTACCTGTAAAAAAAGTGTTTCTTTTGTGCTAGAAAATGTTTTTTAGGCAAAATAAAAACAAGTGTGCGTTATTTGGAATTAAATGCACTGATACCTGGTTGCTCTTCTTAAGAGATGAATCAGGACTTTGATTATCATAACATATAAAAAGGCAAGTAAATCTTATGATATAGCTCCTGCCTCCAAATGACTGAGATGTGTTTCACTTCAGTATCAACAGCTACACAACTTATTCAGCATCCCGGCCGCAGTCCGCTGGCTTCCCAGACTACTAACTCCGTAGCTAGCTACTCACACCAACTCAAATGTGATTTGTAGAATTATGGAAAAATGAGAACAAACAAGTAAAAAAAAAAACATTGGAAATGTAATGAGACTCAGGAATGGCTAATTCGTAAATAGAACGCAAACAAGATGGAATGGCTGTTAGAAAGTGTAAGAAATTCTTCCTGTGGGCAAAATGAGAGACTCAATAAGGAGATTGTTAAATGCAGCCTATACAGGAAGAATTCTGCACACTCTTTAGCAGTCATTCCATCTTGTTTGCGTTCTTTTTACGATTTAGCCATTCCTGTGTCTCATTACATTTCCAATGTTTTTTTGTTTTTTTACTTATGCATAAATAAATTTAGGCCCTAAACAGATATAGTAATACACTGTATATGTCTATGTCATTTGACTGATTCCTACACTTTATAGGCTATATTTTGTAACAAACACTATAATACAGACTTTAGACAACATCATGCATAGAGGTGATTGAAGCATTTCTTCAAAGTATCCATGACCGATCACCAGCAGTACCTGTCAGCACTATCATGACAGTTGATGATAAGTGTGCACATGTAAATACTTACACACACACACACACACACACACATACACACACATGCACAACCACCACCACCACCATCACCCAGATAATTCAGGATGGAAAGTAGCAAATCAAGTATATGGAAGTAGTTTGACGCAGCTACTTTGTACTTTGTTTCTTCAACATTCAAAGGTATTATACTATGATAAAAATACAGCTGCATGGTAGTAAATATAGTAGGAATGGGCTAACTGTCCCATTTACTCAATACATGTATAATCTTTTAACTTTTCAGAGGAAGATAGTTAATCTTTGAAACCCTGCTTAGAGCCTCCCTTAGACAGTTTTCTAACTGCATGCACCAAGAAAACTCACAGAGACTTCTTTCATCACTCTAGAGAGAGTGCTGGCGAGAAGCCAGAACAATGTAATTTTGCTTTCTCCTTTGTGACTTACTTGAACGCGATTTCCAGAGGCATATGACCAACTTTGACTGTACAGTGTGACTTGACTCCATCTTTACTACTCACGTTTATACTTGTTTCAGCCTAAAAGTCGTCCAAAAACAAACTCTAGGCAACTTGAAACTGTGGTATAAAGTTCTGTACTTTTATGTAGCCATTTTCATGTAGGCAAAGGTCACCAGTAAAATGCGCATGCGCCCATCTAGACTGACCAGTCTGATACAGATAGCTAATTATTACATGCAATGAAGCACATTAGCGTTGAAAAACGTGAATGAACAAGTATTGAAAATTTCATAAAAATTAATATTGTAGGAATGGTTAGTGCTGTACAAAGTTAAGAAACAAGGCAAGAATCTGAATTTTGGCACATGACTCCTTATTTTTTATATTCAAGTCTTCTGCAGCTGATTCTGATTGATAAGTTATGAATATAATAATAATAATAATTATTATATATACAAGTAAAAAAAACAATGGAAATGTAAGGAATGGCTAAATCGTAAAAAGAGCGCAAACAAGATGGAATGGCTGTTAGAGTGTGTAAGGAATTCTTCCTGTATGGGCTGCATTTAACAATCTCCTTATTGAGTCTCATTTTGCCCACAGGAAGAATTCCTTACACACTCTAACAGCCATTCCATCTTGTTTGCGCTCTTTTTACGATTTAGCCATTCCTGTGTCTCATTACATTTCCAATGTTTTTTTTTACTTGTTTGTTCTCATTTTTCCATAATTCTACAAATTACATTTGTGTTGGTGTGTGTAGTTAGTAGTCTGGCAAGCCAGACTCACTGAGCCAGCGGCGGTCTGCTGAGCTGAGGTAAGTCAGTGTGTAGCTGCCTGCTTGATACTGAAGTGAAACACATCTCAGTCATTTGGAGGCAGGAGCTGTATCATAAGATTTATTCGCCTTTCTATATGTTATGATAATCAAAGTTCTGATTCATCTCTTAAGAAGAGCAACCAGGTATCACAAAATATATAATGATAGTTCCAAGCAATTTCAGTACATTTAATTCCAAATAACGCACACTTTTCTGTGTGGAAAGGGTCGTCAATTCGAATTTTCTAGAAGCTAATGAATTATGCATGAGTGTAGAAATTAATGGCGGCCATATGGAGGAGGCGCTTTTTGCCTTGTATCTAGCTACTCAATGAGAGGCACTAAAAACCGATGGCAAAAGAGACTGTCCCGGAAGAAACCAAGTTCGTTCGTTCAAGAATCAGCTTCTGAATAAAGTGAGTAGTTTCTGAGAAAAGTTGAGCCAAGATAGAAGAAGAGTAAGAAGAAGATGGAGGTTTGGCATGTTTGTGTTTGTTACTTTGGCGATGGTTTTAGGCCATGTTTTTGGGCTGAGAAAGAGCTAAATAGTAGCTTAAGAAGCCTTTTAGTGGTAAGCGCTCAATTTTTGCTGAGTTATTCGCGTGAATATTTGTATTGCGCTAATAGGCCATTCCTGTGTACCCAGTACTACCGCACTGGGAATAATTAATATTAATCATATTATAAGCAAAGTTTTGTCTGTCTGTGTGTCCTTGTGTTACGGAGGGTCACCGGAAGTGATGTGACCTGGAACTAAAAGATGCCTTTTCTCTGGACTGTGGAGAATGCAAGCTATGAAAAGCATGCTTAGACAGCTAGCTTAGATAGTGGACACTACAAGTAAGGCTAACTTTTTTTGAGATCGCTGACAAGGCTTACCAGTGGCGTATGTATCTGACGAAGAAGTGTGATAGAGAAGCCAATTTTTCACGAAAGAAGCGTAGCGAGAGGAGAACTTTCGCTTCTAGAAGTCTGCTTCTCTGTCGCTGTACACGAAACACAGCTAGCCAGATAACAAGCTTCTTTGTCAGCTGATTACAAAAATGGCGGAAGTCGGAAAAGGGTCGTTTGTGACATCACGTAGTGAGGTAAATTGCTGAGCTGTAGCACTAAGCAGTGCATATAAACATGCAGCATTGCTTCCCTTTGAGTTTCCACCAGTATTGGTGTGATTGTTGTGTGTTGCTTCAACTGCAAAGGTTATTCTAAGCCAACTCACCATAGAAGAATATTTATGCGCAATAACTTTGCTCATCAATTTTATCTTACTATTGTTTGAGTTATAGTAACTGATCCTATAAACATACACAAACAAGGAGTGGGCGAGCGAAGCGAGCCCCACTCCTTGTATTATATAATAATAGTGGTTGCAATGTAACTCGCATGGCTATATATCCGATTACCTGCGAAGTACACACTTGTGGGTACTAAAAAATTCAATTTTTAAACGCTAAGTACGCACTTTTGGGTACTATGACCTTTTGCGCTATTGTTTAGACAAAGCGTCTAAGCACCACAAATAGGTAAAGTATTTCTCTACTAAAATACAAAGTTTGAGTTGCAACTCTTGAAGGGGTGTGGCTGTAGCAGTAGCTAAATGACTAGAGGTCACGATCAACGCGATCATGATAGTGATGTTAGTAGATCGACGTTTTCTATACAGTCTTTCAAGGGACAAGCTTCAAAGTTGCTACGTAGGTGCAGGGATAGTTAGGCTATGTAACCATAGCATCACTTTTGTAAGCGTTGCTGCCTACCTCCAAAAAAAGCCTAAGATGCTAAAAATTTTTTAGCGTATTCAAAAATTAGACCCTTCCGTACTTTGGCTCTTTTTTACAGCTAAAAGCTACACTTGAGCAGTGAGGCTTGAATTATAGTTAGCATTAAAGTTGCTTAGTTGCATCATAAACGAAATATAATTCAAACCGTTTCAAAAAAAAATAAATATGTAGCTACTAGAAATAGGAATTAAATGTTTGCGGTATGACGTAATTAGTTTCAAGTTTAAATGTGCGTGTAATCGGTTAACTCTTTGGGGCCTAAATTTATTAATTAGATTTTATGAATTTTTAATTAACCTTGGTTTTTGTTCTTGTGTTAGTTTTAGTCACTATCTTTTGTAGCTTGTTGAGCTTAGCTACTAAGCCATAGCTATATCAAGTTAGTTCTAGGTTTGCTTATATTAACTTTAACGAATGCAAAAACGGAAGGGGTCAAAGTTCACCAAATGACCTGCATACTTTATGCTTTTTTTCCAGCTTGAAGAGCAGCACTGCAAAAGCGCTTGCATGCAGGAATAGCCTAAGCCTCCGTACACCTCTATAGCTAGCGTCAAGCTTCCTGCATAGCACTAAGAAAAAAAACGTGAGTTTAAAAATAAAGATCACAATCTCGCCGCGATCGCAACCTTAGTATTTTAGTAGAGCTCATCCTTACCTAACTGCACAGCAAGACTAAAGCTCATAGCTCAATCGCTATGGGTATAAAATTAAAAATGCGAAAAATTGCAGATTACATGATCGTTGAATACGTGCATGCGGATATATCCGTCTACCGGCTCTAAAGAGTTAAAGGATTTAAACCAGAGAATCAAAAGACTATTTTCGAACCCCTGTCTCAGTGGCGGATCTAAAAAATTGAATACTCAGTGTCATTAAGGACAGTCTGAACCTATTCAATCACAATAATATTGAAGTTTTTCACTGCTGTTTTTCAGTTGTATGCCTAAATGTAGTCAGACTAATGAATACTCATTTTCTATATCACTATAAAATGATTTGATTTTCACTTTCAGGTTAACCACAGCTGGTCAAATGACCGAATAATCTAATTACTAATAACATAGTCTAAATGACATATTTGCCAACAGGGGTAGCTCACAGAATTAGTGCTTAAGCTGCAAAAATGTAGTTTGGGGGGGGGGGTTGACGGAGCTCTCTCCAGTGGTAAGTGATAAAAACTGATAATTATTGCGAATGAAACAATTATAATATGTAACCTGTCAAGGGAAAACGTGCCGGTTAGGAAATTATTGTTTTTGGAGTAAAATGCGGTTTTAGTTTAATTCGCGTTTTTGCGCAAAAATTTTTTTCTTGCACGGATGTGCTGCGCTACATCTCAGCATGCTCCACGCAAAATTTGAGGGGTGGAGCTGCTTTTGTTGCAGAGATATAGACAGCAATGTCAGCCTC
>CAXIPT010000068.1:60068-95745 GCA_964030475.1 Tethya wilhelma
ATTCCCAGTACGGTAGTACTGGGTACATAGGAATGGCACGGATGGCCCATTAGCGTAATACAAATGTTCACGCAAATAACTGCAAAAACTGACTAAAAGGCTTAGAAAGCTACTATTTAGCTCATTCTCTTTCTAACAAGCCTAAAAACATGGCCTAAAACCATCGCTAAGGTACCAAACTAAAATATGCCAAACCTCCAATTTTCTCCTTCTTCTTCTTCTTCTTCTTCTTCTTCTGTTATTTCAGCGTATCTCGAAGACTGTTCACTTTCAGAAGCTGATTCTTGAACGAACAAACTTGGTACCATTGTCTTCACGTGCTTTTGGTATCGTGTGCTCGAGTCTCCCGTTGAATGGCTAGATACAAGGCGAAAAGCGCTTCTCCGTATGGCAGCCATACATCATGCATAAATTCATAAGCGACTTGAAAAGTCAAATTGACGACCCTTTTCCAGGTAGATAAGTGTGCGTTATTTGGAATCCAAATATTCGCTGCCTGCTTGCTTTACCTGAAGATTTCTGGTTGTGCTGGACTCTCTGTAACCTTTCAGTCTTCAATATTTAGGAGGTGAATAGACTACTGTGTTATGTAGTATTCATTATAAGATGAGCCAAGCAATTAAATTTTGGTAGATACAGCTCAGCCTCCTGAGATTACTAATCAGCCTGAGCATAGACATGATAGATTTATAATATCCATGCTGATAGTGTACAAGTAACTACCATAATTATACACACAAACTCGAATGTGATTAGTAGAATTATGAAAAAATGATAACAAACAAGTAAAAAAAAAACATTGGAAATGTAATGAGACATAGGAATGCCAAATCGTAAAAAGAAGGCAAACAAGTTGGAATGGCTGGCAGAGTGTGTAAAGAATTATTCCTATGGGCAACATGAGGGACTCAACATGGAAAGAGAGTACTACATGCAGCCCACACAGGAAGAATTCGGCACACACTCTGCCAGCCATTCCAACTTGTTTGCCTTCTTTTTACGATTTGGCATTCCTATGTCTCATTACATTTCCAATGTTTTTTTTTTACTTGTATATATGAGAGTTATTGATACTGTTGGCCATCACATACCAAGTGGTTGTGCAAGGTGTGTGATGCAAGTCAATTATATATTGTATGTCGTTAAACTTTGTAACAAGAAAAATTAATTTATTTGTCACATGGATGAACAAAGCACTGAGATGCTGGTAGTGGAGTGCACTGAGATTCTGGTATTTGTAAATACCAGCATGTGGGGAATACTGAGATGCTGGTGTTTGCAAATAGCACTATACTATGTAAATTTAGTAATTATTTCAGTGATTTTAGTAGTCAGGTACCGTATAGCGGGAAATTTTCGTATGGTGGAAATTTTCGTATATTTCGTATGTGGTTCAAATATACAAAAATTAAAACTGCGAAAATTTTAACTTTCGCATTTTAGTTTATACGAGCGCACGCCGGTACGGTATTTATTATAACCAATAGA
This sequence comes from Tethya wilhelma, assembly GCA_964030475.1. NCBI lineage: Eukaryota > Metazoa > Porifera > Demospongiae > Tethyida > Tethyidae > Tethya > Tethya wilhelma. The sequence goes on from CAXIPT010000068.1 coordinate 61,557, forward strand.
TTTTCAATGACTATTAATTTTTCATATTTTAATGAAAACAGCACCCAATACTATGGTACTCTGTATGAACAGAACTTTCTGTCTTGTATATACAGTATATGATTGGGTATATTTCTGGCAGCAAGTTTCATGTTCACTGCATGATATCACCATGCTGATTAATGCTTAGGCATAGATGATTAACACCATGGCTAAGGAAACAAAATATGAACTATTTTACAGTTAGGTATGTGTCACTATAGTAACTGGTGTTTGTTACTATGAATGAACATGACTAGAAACCTTATAGTTTTAAGCACACATTATGCAAGCTACTAAGATTTGTAACAACAGCTAACCACATGTAGTAGTATTACAGGCCAGGAGTAACAGCAAAACGTGCAATACAAGGAGTAGCATGCAAACGTTCCTAAAAGTGGTAGCAAAGTATAAACAAAAAGCCGATTAGTGTCACAAAAAGTCTAAAATTTTAGTAACAAAACACTGCAATATATAGTGACACAGTTCCTTTAATGCTTAGGGCTATCATTTATTAAATTTTAAGTAACATGCCCTAATAGATATGCACACCTAAAAGTCAAGATGAAATTACTGGAATAATACATGACAGGACTAGAATGATACATGACAGAGTACTAAAGTGATAAGTAACCTTTATTGACTAGCGTGAACATTTTTATTGGGCTAATGGGCCATCTGTGCCATTCCTAAATGTACCCAGTACTACTTTGGCACAGTAAGGCATTTAAAGCTACTGTTTAGCTCTTTTCTTTTTAACGAGCCTAAAAACACCATTGCTAAAGTACTAAACAAAATATGCCAAGCCTCCAAGTACTTCCATGGATCTTCTTCTTATAATTTTTCTATATTGGCAAGATTTTTCTCAGAGACCGCTTGCTTTCAGAAGCTGATTCATTAACAAATAAACTTAGTATCTTTTGGCATCAGTTTTGCAAGTCTCTGGTACAAGACAAAAAGTACTATACTCAGGAATTAGGTACTGGAGAAATCAAATTGACATCTCTTTCCACACAGATAAGTGTACGTTATTTATCTGTACTGAGCCCTCCTCTACCACTACAACATTTCGGACTCTACCATTAACTTAGACAATTTACTGTGAAGTATGTAGCTAGGGCATCTTATAAATTATTCAGGAAAAAAAATAAAACAAACAAGCATAACAAATTAGAAATGTAATAAGAACGTAACAAGTGAGCAAACAAAATAGAAATGATTAATTGTTAGTTGAGAGTTCATTCCTCTGTCCACTATGCCATTCAAGCTGGGGACATGAACATAACTGAGACACATGAACTCCTAGCTCACTTAACTTACAATCATTTCTATCTTGTTTACGATTTAGCCATTCATATCACATNTTGGAATTTGAGGTTTTTGAAGCATTTCTCCGAAACTAAAGCTCAATCCAGGTTGTTCCAGGCAGAATAGGAAAGATACCAAGCAAAAAAATTTTGTGTCAAAATTTGGTGGGCGTGGCTAATTAGCTACAGTTGCGCATTTTTAAAAGTGCATTTATTTGGACTAGCCCCGCCCCCCTTGATCACGTGATGCTAAAACTTGGTGTATGTGAAGACACTCCAGTGGTAAATATTTTTACTAAGTTTCAAAGCTTAGAAGTAAACCATTACAAAGATATCCTTAAGTAAACTTTTGCATTGCCAAAATAACTGTTGCATGCCTTAACTGACCTGAGCAATTCAACAACTTGTGTTAAACAGATACATGCACGATATCGATATAAGGTCAATTATTAACTTAATAGCAGCATCATTCATACTAATAATCATTATTTTTCCCAGTACGGTAGTACTGGGTACATAGGAATGGCACGGATGGCCCATTAGCGTAATACAAATATTCACGCGAATAACTCTGCAAAAACTGAGCGCTTGGCACTAAACCTTATAAAGCTACTATTTAGCTCATTCTTTTTCTAACAAGCCTAAAAACATGGCCTAAAACCATCGCTAAAGTACCAAACTAAAATATACCAAACCTCCAATTTTCTCCTTCTTCTTTCAGCGTATCTCGAAGACTGTTCACTTTCAAAAGCTGATTCTCGAACTAACAAACTTGGTACCATTGTCTTCACGTGCTTTTGGTATCGTGTGCTCGAGTCTCCCATTGAATGGCTAGATACAAGGTGAAAAGCGCTTCTCCGTATGGCAACCATTCATTTTTACACATCATGCATAAATTGATAAGCTACTTGAAAAGTCAAATTGACGACCCTTTTCCAGGTAGACAAGTGTGCATTATTTGGAATCCAAATATTCGCTGCCTGCCTGCTTTACCTTAAGATTTCTGGTTGTGCTGGACTCTCTGTAACCTTTCAGTCTTCAATATTTAGGAGGTGAATACACTACTGTGTTATGTAGTATTCATTATAAGAGGAGCAAAGCAATTAACTCTTTAGGGCCTGAATTGATTATGCATATATAATTAGAATTTATGAATAATTAATTAACCTTGGTTTATGTACATTTTGTTCTTGCTTAAGCCTATGCCACTCTCTCTTATAGCTAGTTCAGCTTAGCTATGATTGTACTAAGCCATAACTATATTCTTGGCTTGCTTTTATTAACTTCAAAAGCTTGCAAAAATGGAAGCAGTCAAAGTTCGCCAAATGACCTGCATACTTTAAGCCCCCCTGCACCTCCATAGCAAGCGTGAAGCTTGCTATGCAAAGCACTAAGAAAAAAACGTGAGTTTAAACCGACGGTCTCGATCTTTACCGCGATCGCGACCTTTGAACTTTGAACCCTATATCTCTCCGCTTACTAATCAGACCTGACTCTAACTTGGTATTTTAGTAGAGCGCTATCTTACCTAACTGCATAGCAAGTCTAAAGCCCATAGCTCAAACGCTATCCCTATAAAATAATAAATGCAAAAAATCACGGATTACGCGATCGTAGAATACGCGCATGCGACTTTTAGCGCTGTTGGCCCTAAAGAGTTAAATTTTGGTAGATAAACTGAGCTCAGCAGGCTCCTGACATTACTAACTTCAGTACTGATCAGCCTGAGCATAGATTAGCCATATGCTGATAGTGTACAAGTAACTACCATATGATGCACAAACTCAAATGTGATTTGTAGAATTATGAAAAATGAGAACAAACAAGTAAAAAAAAACATTGGAAATGTAATGAGACATAGGAATGGCCAAATTGTAAAAAGAAGGCAAACAAGATGGAATGGCTGTTTGAGTGTAAAGAATAGTCCTTTTCACGTAAAGCAAAGGAATGTTGCTGCTCTTGTAATTAAACGTGACGTCACAGCCAAGGTACATTCCAGCGCCATCTTGGGGTAGTTTTGTATGGAAGTCAATGAGAAAAATGATGAAATTCATCCGTTTGCAGTTCACTTCCTGTGAAGGCTATTCCAATAAAAAGAAATTCAATGAAAATTCAAAATCTGCTCTTTTCAATGGTGCAAGCCACGTGTGCATAGCTCTTACCGTTTTGGAGAAATAAGGCCAAATACACAAACGGTTTTTCAACAGAAGCATTGCATTTGTAATAATAAGATGTAAACAAAATACATTTAAGCATTGTATTAAAGGATGTGACAGTGGGACTTGCTCAGTTATCAACCTCTCTCTCTCTCTCTCTCTCTCTAGATGCCAAACTCATGCATTAATTGTCGTCATACCAAGGTAAAGGGTCAAAATGTTCCGATGTTTTGCTTTCCAAGTGACTCTACAAAGAGACAACAATGGTTTAATGCTTTGAACATGACTGAGAGTGACATTACTGAGCATAGTCGTATATGTAGTCTTCATGGAACCCCCTCAAACCTACCATCCCTCGACATTGGGAAAAGATTTTCTTCACCAACAAAAAGCAATGTAGATAGAGGGCAAAGAGCTAAAAAGCGTTCAACTGTCTTTCTTCCTTCACCTGCGAAGCAAAGACGCTCATCGTCACGTAGATCATCAGTAACTGCTTGTACACCTGGTACAAGTACTGATGCCGAGACTGATGGTGGTGAAAGTTCAGCTTTATCTGTGTCAGTTGGTGAGCCGTTACTGAGCGATTATGGTGTACATGAATTACCAGATTGTGATAGTAGTTATGATATGGTGGTTCATACTGCTCTCACTGCCCATATCGAGTCACTTCAAGCAGAGACTGTGCATCTGAAATCAAAATTGACCCCAAAGAAAACTTTTTTTTTCGGATTGAACAGATCGCTGGAAATGATGCACTCACTCGATTCTATACTGGGTTTGTTTCCTACGAAATGTTGCTATCTTTCTTTGAATTTTTAGGACCAGCAGCATTTAAACTTCAGTATTGGGGTGACAGCGAAAGGAAGACAACACGCAGGAGGAAAAAACTGAAACTAGACCCCATCAATCAGTTCTTCTTGACTCTACGTTTAAATCTCCGTGTGAAAGATCTTGCTTTCAGATTTGGTATATCCATTGGCCTCGTATCAAAATACTTCATTACATGGATTTGTTTCATGTACCATCACTTAATGGAGATTAACTGGAATCCTACTGCTGAACAAGTTGCAGCAACACTTCCAGTAGCTTTCAAAGATAAGTACCCAACCACGTTCTGCATTATAGATGCTAGTGAAATTTTCATTGAGATGCCAACTGATCTATTTCTTCAGTCATGCACTTGGAGTAATTACAAGCACCACAATACAGCAAAGCTTCTCATAGGGTGTATACCTAATGGAGCTATTTTGTATGTGTCGCCTCTATATGTTGGAACCATCTCTGATGTGGAGTTAACAAGAGTGTCAGGTTTTCTAAACACCCTAACAGGAAAGGAAGGGCTTTCAGTTATGGCTGATCGTGGTTTTACCATTCGGGACATGCTCAAAGAAAAAGGTGTTGAACTTAATATCCCACCATTTATGGTGGGATATTAAGTTATAGAAGGAAGGAAGAGAAGAATGAAGGATGAAGAACTTCTCCATTATTTGTGGTACATTTCCACTCACAATGGTGCGTTTGGTCAACCACATTGTGTCTGTGTGTGCGTGGTTGACCAACTTTCAACCAGTGTTGGTCCCTCCTCCAACTGACTCAAATATTGAAGAAGTTGATAGTTATTTTGCATCTGTAATAGAAAGTGACTATAGTACAGAATATGATGCTGATACTGATCTAACAGATTTTGAAGATGATTAGACATTTTTAGCTTGAAATGTAAACAAAACACAATTTGTAATTTCACATATCACACAAATTTCTAACTGGGATTCCTAAAGCATGTACTGGGCAAACAATTTCCGGTGCCAAACAGTTGTCATAAAATTGTATCAATTTAGGAAGGAGTTTAGTGTTCCAAAAATCTGAATCAAATAAAATACGTTCCACATTAATTCCTCTCTCGGTGTACAAAATAAAGTCGCACCATCCTCTTTCTGTGATCGCCATTTGTCCCTGAACTTGACAATAGTAAGAGTGTGTATGCTTCAGTCTAAGCAATTCTTCACCACTAGCATCCTAAACTAGGGCTGAGCAAAAGTCTCCAGAAATGGCTGCTTCAACTGGAGTCATATTACGTCGTGAGTAGGGACATTTAACCTCTGCTAAGCCAAAAGGATTTTTACTGGTAGGATCATGTACTACAGCATCGGGAGAAGCACCTAGATACGGATGGTCTTTACAAATAACAAATCCTGACTTACTATAGTACAGACCATGATGTCCATTCTCATGCCGTTGTTGCGAATATGCCTCAAGTGCAAGTCTCTCACATCGTAAGCCCCATTCTGTAGCATTAGAAGAAAATCTCTTGGGTTCAATGATGCACATTACCAATGATTGAGGTGGAGTTGTTGGAAGTCGGCGGTATACGTCACCAAAGTGTGATGCTGTTATCCTGTACCTTCTAACAGAAAACCACAGTGAGGATTGACTCTGTTCACATGTGCTTTGTTCAATCTCTCTCATCTTCTGCTCTGTAACATACAGTGATTTCTTAAGTTCTTGAACTCTTTGTTCTTTGGTTGGAAGTACTGGAGATAATGATTCTTCTGCATGGGTTGACCAACACCTACACTCAGTATCAAATAGCAATGAAATACCCAATCCCTTTCCTCTCACTTTACTGAGCAGTTCATTCATGGCATTGTTTGCAAACCTTGAAACTCCAGTGGGGTGGATCGAAATCAGCAATACTTTTAAGCTTGTGTTTTCTTTCTCGTCCATAGACATGTTTTTCGAATGATGCTTCTGTTATTTGCAAATTGCTTTCTTTCCGCTTGGCAGGCAAGTGATGTGATAGGCACTGCTTCATCACCTTCATTAGGTGATTCTGATATAACTTGAGATTGAATAGCAGTAGGTGACAGAGCAACAAGTGAATGGAGTAGTGCCGATATATGAGTGCAAGATGCAGATTTCCTGAGAAAAAGCAAAAGAAATTTGTCAGGACAGGATATAATCAACACAAAGTATATGCATCACACACACAGAAGCACTCTCTCTCTCTCATACACACACACACACACACACGAACACACAAACGTACGCACACATACACGCACATTCACAAGTTGCTGTCCGTATAGAAGCCAATCCATTGTGGTTACCCAGTAGGACATAAACATGGTACAATGCTTGCTTCATGGAAGGTGTCATTTGGCATCGAACGTGGCAAAACAGTGGATGACAAACGTTTACCTCCAGGTGAGCAAGCCTGCCTGACGACCACTAAGCATATCCTTGCTGTAAAGATCTAAATACACCACCTTCACCACTGCGTCCTGCACCTTCAGCAAGGTAAGTGTGCCCTGTGAATGAAAATACAACATGAAAAACTGGAGATTTCACAAGTCTGTTCATTCATATAATATTATTCCCAGTACGGTAGTACTGGGTACATAGGAATGGCACGGATGGCCCATTAGCGCAATACAAATATTCACGCGAATAACTCTGCAAAAACAGAGTGCTTAGCACTAAAGGCTTCTTAAGCTACTATTTAGCTCTTTCCTCTTTCTAATGAGCCCAAAAACATGGCCTAAAACCATCGCTTAAGTAACAAACACAAACATGCCAAACCTCCAAATTTCTCCATCTTCTTCGTATTCTTCTTCTTCTTCTTCTATCTTGGCTCGAGTTTTCTCAGAGACTATTCACTTTTAGAAGCTGATTCTTGAACTTGGTTTCTTCCGGAACAGTCGCTTTTGCCATCGGTTTTTAGCGCCTCTCATTGAGTAGCTAGATACAAGGCGAAAAGCGCCTCCTCCATATGGCCGCCATTAATTTCTACACTCATGCATAATTCATTAGCTTCTAGAAGATTCGATTTGATGACCCTTTCCACACACAAAAGTGTGCGTTATTTGGAATTCAAATGCAAGTTGTGATACCTGGATGCTCTTGCTCTTCTTAAGAAATGAATCAAGACTTTGATTATTCCCAGTACGGTAGTACTGGGTACATAGGAATGGCATGGATAGCCCATTAGCGTAATACAAATATTCACGTGAATAACTCTGCAAAAACTGAGCGCTTGGCACTAAAAGGCTTATAAGTTAGCTCATTCTCTTTCTAACCAGCCTAAAAACATGGCCTAAAACCATCGCTAAGGTACCAAACTAAAATATGCCAAACCTCCAATTTTCTCCTTCTTCTTCTTCTTCTTCTTCTTCTTCTTCTATGTTCTTTCAGCGTATCTCGAAGACTGTTCACTTTCAGAAGCTGATTCTTGAACGAACAAACTTGGTACCATTGTCTTCACGTGCGTGTGCTCGAGTCTCCCGTTGAATGGCTAGATACAAGGCGAAAAGCGCTTCTCCGTATGGCAGCCATTCATTTCTACATCATGCATGAATTCATAAGCTACTTGAAAAGTCAAGTTGACGACCCTTTTCCAGGTCGATAAGTGTGCATTATTTGGAATCCAAATATTCGCTGCCTGCTTGCTTTACCTGAAGATTTCTGGTTGTGCTGGACTCTCTGTAACCTTTCAGTCTTCAATATTTAGGAGGTGAATAGACTAATGTGTTATGTAGTATTCATTATAAGATGAGCAAAGCAATTAAATACAGCTCAGCCTCCTGAGATTACTTCAGTACTAATCAGCCTGAGCTCCACTGATTTAATCATTAGTGTACAAGTAACTACCATATACACACAAACTCGAATGTGATTTGTAGAATTATGAAAAAATGAGACAAAACAAGTCAAAAAAACATTGGAAATGTAATGAGACATAGGAATGGCCAAATCGTAAAAAGAAGGCAAACAAGATGGAATGGCTGGCAGAGTGTGTAAAGAATTATTCCTATGGGCAACATGAGGGACTCAACATGGAAAGAGAGTANTATTATTTGCACACACACACACACACACACACACACATACACACACACACACACACAATTAATATTACACATATGCTCACTGTAAGCATACAAAAGTACATGTAAATGCATAAGTTAGTACATACCGTAAACTACAAATGTACACATGTACTTATACAACACATGCCCACAATACTATATGCAGGAAAATGTTCTCTCAAGGTGGCTCCTTTCAAAGATCTTCTGGTGGAAGACATAAGAACGGAATTGAAGAGTCGAAAGATGCACCTAGATGAATTGCACAAGAAAAAGCCTGAGCTTAAGCAATTCCTGAGACTCATCTTGAAAGGAATTCAGAGAGTGCCCACCCTCTTACTAACACGACCACAACAACCCCTTCAAGAGCTCAATCTAGGAGAGTACACTGTACTGAACAGTGAGCCATTGCATGACACTTGCACAATTTGTTTGATGAGCTTCCTTACATCCTTGAGCCACAACAGAAAGCTAAATTCCTGGAAGCACGATTAGGAGAGAAGATCAGTGGAGCTGACATGAGAGCAGCAGTGATAGATTTGTTCCTGCTCTTAACTAAGTTAGGAGTAAAACCAGAAGTCCTCACCCTTCTAGAAACCATTATTAGAATAGGTGAAGCACTGTACTCAGATGACAAATGAAGAACTCCAAAAAAGGTATTGTCTTTGTACAATAATGCTTGGCTACACATGGAGCTTTGCTTTTAGTACCAAAGAAGATCACCAGAACGAAGCTATTTGGTACCTATTTGCATGCACTAACAACACATGCACCAATGCAGTATGAAATAATGTCTCAGAAATCAATCAATGCTGAAAACCAGGAGCGTTTATTTGGCCAAGCTCGGAAAGCTGCAGTAGCAACTTCAAATCGCCACAAAGACCATATTGTTTCAACCATACCGTTGAGGCTTCAAGCAAAGAAAGAAGTGGGTCATATCTTGCAATCGGTCGAAAAAGCCAACAGCCAAGTGACAAGATCAGCTGCAAACTTGCCACCTATCAAGAGCACGGTGTTAACATCTGACTTTCTACAGAAGCGACAACAAGCCTGGCAAGCTCATTTGGAAAGAATATCTCCATATCTTTTACAGGGTGAAGGAATTTGGTGGAAAACAGTAGCCTGTGGGTATATGTTTATGGATGGAGATGATGACCCAGATGTTGACGTTGGTCCTAGCCTGCTACACTTTCGCTATGCAACACTTACTGATGTTACTAACCGACAGATATCAGCATGGATGGAGTGTTTGGAAAAGTCTGTGAAGCTTCCAATACAATCAGTTAATGTCTACAACTCACAAGGCCAGTTGAATGGGATTATAGTTGAGCAGCCATCAACATATACCACAGTTGAGCCAGCTAATGACATGACATTGTGTGAAAATAACATTGCAATTGAAGAAGATTCAGCAATGGAAATAATGGACTGGAGCACTACAAGTCATTTGCCTCTTGAGGACACACATCCTGGTCACTCGCCTCTTGAGGACACACGTCCTCCTCGTCACTCGCCTCTTGAGGACACACGTCCTCCTGGTCACTCGCCTCTTGAGGACACACGTCCTCCTGGTAACTCGCCTCTTGAGGACACACGTCCTCCTAGTCACTCGCCTCTTGAGGACACACGTCCTCCTAGTCACTCGCCTCTTGAGGACACACGTCCTCTTAGTCACTCGCCTCTTGAGCCTCCTGGTCACTCGCCTCTTGAGGACACATGTCCTCCTGGTCACTCGCCACACGTCCTCCTCGTCACTCGCCTCTTGAGGACACACGTCCTCCTGGTCACTCGCCTCTTGAGGACACACGTCCTCCAAGTCACTTGCCTCTTGAGGACACACGTCCTCCTAGTCACTCACCTCTTGAAGACACACGTCACTCAAGCATGCAAGTGTTAGACAAATGCTCTTCTATCAGCATAATCAAAACCTCTACTGCCTTAACAATATCACAAGTTGTAGGCACAAACACTCTCTTGGAAAAATACGACAAACTAAGGAACACTATCAAAAGTCAGAAACAACCATTAACACAAAAAAAGAGGGAGTACATCACAGTTGCAAACCAACTCAAGTCACTTATAATGGAAAAAAGGACCAAAACAAGAAATCAAATTCAGGCATGCTAAAAAGAATTCTATGCCGAACACAGAACAATGCCAACAATACAAAACTGCCCAACACTGAAACGGTTAGTAAAGCTCAGGGACCTCATGGGAAAACTTCTTTCTAATTGGGATAGTGTGTTGTAGTTTACAGCTGCTAATAGTACATACATGTGTGACTTAGCAAATTATGTATGCTCAGCTGATCTGTACAAGTGTGCAGAACAAGAAGTGCGCTAGATGTGACTCTGTGTCTTACCTTTGATTTGTTGAGTGTACTGTCAAGATTACAAGCATGTAGAGAATCAATGTGATCCACTGTATATTCGTGCACATCAAGCCTGCATCTGTTATGTGTGTTTGTGTGTACATGGACATGTATAGTTCACATTACAGTATGTAAGGTTGTAAACATGGCATGTGTAAGATACATTATATAGCTAGCAGGTAGGCGGCAACACCAGCACTGGCTATTCAAACCATGCATGGAAACAAAACTATAGACGGATAGGTAATTTTGAAAGCAGATGCAGTTTCTGTTTTAAATTCTGGTGTTCTTCTCCAAGCGCTAAGTTGTATCTACTACGTAGCGCTAGGTGTTTTTGGAAAGCAGAACTTCCAGAAACAGGTTTTGCTTTGGGGGTACTCACTATTTATTTCAATACACCATGCTGGTACTATTCTACAGGCGCTGCCTAATTTCTAGCTTATTTAGCATTTACAAAGATTATAGTAACAATTAATAGATCTTACCTTCATCCTTTTGTGTCTTGATCGGGGCACAATCATCCTTTACTAGCTCCATATATCTTTGTCTTCTACTTGGCTTGTTTAAAATCTTACATAGAATCTACTATTTAAATTTTAACCCTGAATTACTCCAGTAAAGAGGCGCGCGCGTTTGTAATCAGATTCATCTTAATTTGAAACAAGGAAAAAACATTATAAATATGAATAATGCAAAAAAAGTGTTGTAGCAGTTTGAGCCAGTCCTTAAGTTGTCAGAGGATAGCTAATATGTTACAGCCATATAGCTAGCTAACTGTGCATGTGTACAAGTCTTGCATTGGACTGGCGCAGTGTATGTGAATTTAGTTCCATCAAGCTGAACGTAGGGTATCATCCAACAAAATAGGGTCATCTATGCTTCCAGAATACATACCTTTTGGTATGCTCATCAAAGCAATGGTCCACTGGCCGGTACTGTCCATGAGGACAGGTTTCCTGTAAAACTTCTCCCGGCCTGGAGACAAATATAGGTTAGTGTATAAATTATACATCAGTGATTTGTCTGATTCACGTTTGTTCATATCTTTTGGGTTGTTCTCACTAATAGTCGCTTTGTTGACGACCTCGGATCCTGTTCCATGATGCTGAGAGTCAGACACTTATTGAATTTCAGAGGCTGGTCCCATGCATATAATCAGGCTCTCCTACGAAAGCTATTTTTCCTCTTTTTATCCTTTTTACTTTCTAAACGCTTAAAGTCTCATTCTCAATCAGTGTTCGTCATAAGATATTTTGTGACTATAGGTATGAGGTATACCATCCAGCAACAAAGACAAAGACAGTGATGCTGAAAGCATTAGTTTGTATGCTGTCCAACTACTGCCTGTTCACACAGAGCTTCTAAAAAAAGGAATGAACAGATATTGGCTAACTGCAATTTTTATTGCAAGACTCTATCTTTATTTCATGTACAAACACATTAGTATGAAAAGTTGGGAAATCGGTAAAGATCATCTATTCTAGATGTTGCCTGCAACACTCCAGTGCTCCAGTCCAGTATTCCATTCCAGTAATCCACCGCTCCACTCCACTCCACTGAATTCAGACACCCGTGAAAAACAAAGTTTTTTCACGGTAGAGATAAAGAACTTAGTTTTTTTGTGACTATCGACTTAGAAAATTTTTTAAGACCAAAAAGTATTATTTTTGCTAAAAACGTTTATTTTGACTGTAAAGCAATTTTCAGCATAAAAGAAACACTTAAGTGAAATTTTACTTTTTTCAGCACATGAAACCTTCTCTTGGTGTAAATAACATTGTTAGTGAAAAACAAAGTTTTCTCATAGTAGAGATAAAGAACTTAGTTTTTTTGTGTGACTATGGACTTAGAAAATTTTCTAACACCAAAAAGTTCCACTTTTTGCTTAAAACGTTTATTTTGACTTGAAAACAATTTTCAGCACAAAAGAAACACTTTGGTGAAATTTTACTTTTTTCAACACATACAACATTCTCTTTGTGTAAAAAACGTTGGTGAAAAACAAATTTTTCTCACGGTAGAGATAAAAAACTTAGTTTTTTTTATGTTAATATGGACTTAAAAAATTTTTCTAATACCAAAAAGTTCAATTTTTGTTAAAAACGTTAATTTTGACTTAAAAACAATTTTCAGCTCAAAAAAAAACACTTTGGTGAAATTTTAATTTTTCAACACATACAATATTCTCTTTGTGTATAAAACGTTTGTGAAAAACAAATTTTTCCCACGGCAGAAATAAAAAACTAAGTTATTTTTGTTACTATGGACTTAGAAAACTTTCTAAGACCAAAAAGTTCACTTTTTGCTAAAAACGTTAATTTTGACCTGAAAACAATTTTCAGCACAAAAGAAACACTTAGTGGTAAAATTTTACACATGGAAAATTCTCTTGGTGTAACTAATATTGTTTGTGAATAACAAAGTTTTCTCACGGTAGAGATAAAACTTTGTTTTGTGTGACTATGGACTTAGACCAAAAAATACACTTTTTGCAAAAAACGTATATTTTGGCTTGAAAACAATTTTCAGCTCAAAAGAAACACTTTGGTGAAATTTTACAGTTTTCAACACATGGAACATTCTCTGGGTATAAATAACATTGTTAAAAACAAAGTTTACTCACGGTAGAGATAAAGAACTTAGTTTTATTGTGTGACTATGGATTTAGAAAATTTTCTAAGACCAAAAAGTTCACTTTGTGCTAAAAACGTTTATTTTGACTTGAAAACAATTTTCAGCACAAAATAAACACTTTAATGAAATTTACTTTTTTCAATACATGGAACATTCTCTTGGTGTAAATAATGTTGGTGATAAACAAAGTTTTCTCACGGTAGAGATAAAGAACCTGGTTTTTTTAGGTGATTATGGACTTAGAAAATTTTTTTGAGACCAAAAAGTTCACTTTTGCCTAAAAGTGTTTATTTTGACTTAAAAACAATATTCAGCACAAAGGAAACACTTTGGTGAAATTTTACTTTTTTCAACACATAGAAAATTCTTTTGGTTTTTAAAAAATGTAGGTGAGAAACAAATTTTTCTCACGGCAGAGATAAAAACCTTAGATTTTTTGTGTGACTTTGGACTTAAAACATTTTATAAGACCAAAAAGTTCACTTTTTGCAAAAAAACGTTTATTTTGACTTGAAAACAATTTTCAGCACAAAAGAAGCACTTTGGTGAAATTTTATTTTTTCAATACATGGAACATATTCTTATGCAAAAAACATAGTTGCAAAGTTTCCTCACAGTAGAGGTAAAGAACTTAGATTTTTTGAGTGACTAACGACTTAGAAACCTTTCTAAGACCAAAAAGTAAACTTTTTGCAAAAAAATGTTTATTTTAACTTGAAAACAATTTTCAGCACAAAAGAAACACTTTGGTGAAATTTTACTTTTTTTAACAACACATGGAACATTCTCTTGGTGAAAATAACATTGTTTGTGAAAAACAAAGTTTTTTCACGGTAGAGATAAAGAACTTACTTTTATTGTGTGACTATCGACATAGAAACGTTTCTAAGATCAAAAAGTTCACTTTTTGCTTTTGTGTGACTATCGACTTAGAAAATTTTTTAAGACCAAAAAGTTTACTTTTTGCTAAAAATGTTTATTTTGACTTGAAAACAATTTTCAGCACAATAGAAACAATTTGGTGAAATTTACTTTGTTCACATTCTCTTGGTGTAAAAAACATTGTTTTGTGTGACTATGGACTTGGAAAATTTTCTAAGACCAAAAAGTACACTATTTGCAAAAAACCTTGTTTTTTTTTACTTGAAAACACTTTTTAGCTCAAAAAAAACACTTTGGTGAAATTTTACTTTCTTCAACACATAGAACATTCTCTTGGTGTAAATAGCATTNACAGCTGATACATGAGTGCAACTAGCTGACACTGTGTGTGTGTGAGTGTGTGTGTGTGTGTGTGAGAGAGTGTACATGTGTGTGATGTATATATTAAAAAAAATGAACATACATTCACAAGTGGCTGAGCAAATGGTTGCTAGTTCTCCTTCTCTTCCCAAAAGGATGTACACAGTGTACAAACCCTGCTTCATAGAAGGCTTCATCTGACAGCGAACATGACAGTAAGCTGATTCACTTCCATTTGTTGTAATCTCCCAGAAGCCCAATGAGTGTATCCTCGCGCAAGTGCCCTAAAAGCACCCTGGTCACCATAATGGCCCAAATGTCCAGCAAGGTAAGTATATACCAAACCTACAGTAGGAATATAAAATGAAGGGAAAAAAAGCAGCAAGTAAACAAATATTAGCGTAACTGAAGTGAAATATTTTAATGTTTACCTGAGGTCACAAGAGGAATATGAATACCAACGTCTTTACATGTGGCTTCAGAGACCAGTTTCTATTCTGTAAGAGGAGGAGATGGTGGCCCTGGTCGAGCAACTTGTTGTCCAGCTTCAGCAAGAAAGATGTATTTCTTGTATACATATGATCCATCCACATCAACCACAGGGATACCATCATGTTTGACTTGCTGTATTCTATAAACAGGCAGGGTACACAGAATTATACAACTACAGCTTGTACTTGTAGTGTATGTAACTAGACACACTCTACAATAAATATTGCGTGCGTACCTGTCTATTACTTGCTGCTTTCTCCAAGACCTTGGCACATTGATGCCTCTACACAACAGCCACCAACGTAGCTGAGACACAGTGTGCTTATCGAAAGGCTCGGGGAGGTCAGCTCTAGGTATATCAGCAGGAGTTAGTGTTATCTGCACTTCTTTTGCTGCCATTCCATGGATTATCAAACTTCAGTCACTTCTAACACAAGAACGCTACGTTGGATTTTAACGCTTCAATTTGCAACGTATTGATTTATTCCTCTAGTTTTACGTTAGGGCCGTTTAAATAGGTAATACGGTACACGTTTGCTTTGGCGCGAAGTTCAAACTGGAAAATCATTGTTATCCATATCATGCCAATACATTTTAGTTGGGCACCTAGGGGCCCAAACGTGATGTCACATTTAATTAATACTTAATGCATTCCTTAGCTCTTACATGCAACTGGCCTATTCAGTTTTAGAAACAAGTGAATCTTTTAATAATGATAACTACTACCTACTATCTGTATGTATCCTCAAAGAGCTACGTAGAGACTGCCAGGTCAGTTTGTTGGTCAGTCTGTTTTGTACTCCTTTGTACTCATCAGCGTGACATTCTCCGTCTCTGTATGTGTGTGTGTGTGCATGTGCATATGTGTATGGACATGTAGGTTACTGTACTGCAAATTACTTTAGTGAGCTCACCTTGTAAGTATTGAGTTGGGGTGTCATGGTTATTATGCTTTATAGTGTTCGATGAGAGCTATGTGTCGTTTCTCAGTATTTCGTACAGTTCAAGTTTGATTTCTCAGGCTCTTATGGTATCAACTCACATTCACTCTAGCTGATATTACCCAGCTTGGACATTTCCCACAGAACTTTAGAAGTATAAACCACCAGTGTTAAATTTTATTGTCTTTTAGCTGTTAACTCACTCGTGTCCAGCTTGATTGCAGAGTACACACTACCTTCCTTCGTTTTACTGTTTGTGACAGCATTGTCTAATAATGTTGGTGGTGTTATAGTGATATGATGCAGCAGTTTCGAATCAAGGCTCTAGTCGGGTAGTTGCCATGTAATCTGCTGGCTTTGGACACACAGAATGTTGTTGTTTTTCGTCAACAAACTCGGATTTTCTCATAAAGGTAAACTTGTCTCTCTTTGCTGACTGCAATTACTTCTGGCATATCAGATGGGTTTGGCCTCCAGTCTTTGTTTTTGAGCATTAATCTTTGTTCTGTTTAGTCGCTGTCACTGTCTGTGTTCCTTCATGGAAATGTAACCAGCATTTTGGAATCGAAGACAAAGTTGTTTTACATCTTCATTCCCTTTGTTGTAGTTTGATTAAAGTTATCGTTAAAAAAGTTTCCCGTAGGTACTAAGACTTTTCCAAAAGAGTGTAAAGAGAAAATGACATCAAGTTGTTAAAACTTAACTTTTACTGTTTATTAACCTTGTTGTGCATAGTTTACAACTGCAGAATCTTCGACAATGGGAGCGATGTCATCCAGGCAGTCCACCTTGCTCCTTCAAATTGCCCTCTTTTAGAGGCCAAAGCACAAGTCTGGAAAGAACTTGGTGTGTCCAACAATGAGAAACAAGGTAATCTTTGTGTTAATACTGGCCATGACTCTTCATGATATGTGAGGCTCCAAGGGAAAACCGGACGTTTGGGAAATTATTGTTTTTAGAGTAAAATGCGGTTTTAGTTTATTTCGCGTTTTTGCGCGAATTTTTTTTTACTGCACGGGTGCATTGCGCTACATCTCAGCATGCTCCACGCAAAATTTGAGGGGTGGAGCTGCTTCTGTTGCAGAGATATAGACCGTATTGTTCGCCCTGTTTATTTTTATTTAGTTGCTAACACGGAGAACTGTTGCTATGCTGTGCAACAGACCGTAGTGAATATTAATGAGCTAGGCAGCTGCCACAAAAATGAATTGTTTATTCGATGTTCTCAGTGCTCTATAAGCTGACTGATCTCAGAATTTTGCTACAGCACATGGGCAGAAAGGTAAGCTAAAGCTTTATACGTGCTTGTCTAATCCAAGCGCTTACATACAGTAGCTTTCTACTCGTAAGTATTGCCTCTCCCTGTACTGCGATCGCGTACAGGTTATTTTGAGGCTTATTTTAGTTCTTGGAACTTACTATACCTAGAATCTATCTCTCTGCTAGCAAGCGCTCACCTCCTTGAGTCCAGTAGCCGTCTCCTGGGTCTTCTTTCTCCTAGCTACTCGCTTCTCACTAAATAATTTTAGTCCCCACGTGGCTGGCTGTGGTAATATTCAGCATGTACTGTACATGATCTAATTAAGATACGGAGAGTATACGGACCGCCCATAGTTTACATAGCAACAGGTTTACAACTGTTTTACCAGGAAGCCACGAGTGGAGGCAGGGCTGCTTGCAAGAGCAATATCTGGAAAACTACAACAGCTATGCGCACCAAATTTTGATATGCGCTTCATAGAAAGGCCTAGATACACATGGAATAGCTAACTCAAAATTCGCGGAAATTCCCAAACGTCCGGTTTTCGCTTGGAGCCTCACATATATATTGCATCATGTTTGAGTGTAAGTGTGTGTGTGTGTGTGTGTGTGTGTGTGTGTGTGTGTATACATGTAACAAGACCAACATACCTGTTCTTATTTCAGTTGTTGGCTTGAAGAGTGAGTTCTGTTTCCCCGAAATTGTGATTGCTGAAGTACTGCCTCATTAATCAGGTTAATGAGCTAAAATTTAAAGTCCATTGTATGACGTGTTTGTATTCAAGTTCATCCTACGTTCTTATAATTCTTGGAATGGCATCACAACAGATTTCAAATATTGCACACTTTCTTGGTGTCAAATAGTAGATGGGTCCTGGTTGTTGAGAGCTGTAAGGTTGTGTGTATGCAGTGGGACAGAGAAAGAATAATAGCCTGGATTTTAGTTACATCTGTTCTGCCATGTCAAACGAGAAGTGGACTGCTATATGTTTGGAACATGGCTCTAGCTGGAAGTGTAGCTCAGGTAAAGAAAACACATCATTCATAGTGTACTCCTCTTACAAAGCCTTCTTTGTGGCATCACATTGTTTCTTATATAAGGAGCGTTCTTTGGTAGCCATCAATAGATGAGCTTCCTGTATCTTGACAACCTAAATACATGTGCATAATTTTTATATTCAGGAATGCATGTTAACTGCACGATTCTCGTTATATCACCTCTGTTTTAGTTTCTTCAGATTTGTTGGCGGCTCGCAATATAGTTGTGCTGTTTTGTTGGCATTGCCAGCACAGATCTATCATTGGCTTCATCCTCATTATCTGTGATACAAGCTGTCTCCTGTAACTCAAAATGGTGGTTTCAGCCACAGGGTCCATTTTAGCCTGCTCTCAAGCTTGGACGTATTGTTTGTGGACACTTTAGAGGTAGAAACGTGATCAATAATTGATTATGCTATTATAACACAATTTGTATTTGTATACCTTCATTGTAGTACATGTTGGTAGAAGTTTGATGTCGTTTATTTTGTAGCCTGGAACACGACCTGGCAGTATTCAGTGTAGTTAAGGCTGCCTCATGTTTAAAATACATGCCACATGATGCCAGAATGGACACAACTGACAGAAATAAACTGAAGAAAAGAAGAAACCTTTACCTAATTTGACTACATAACTTAAATGCACATACATGCACTATGATTATACAAGCAAGTCTGTTTCCATGGCAACCAGTATTACCAAAAAATTAATGGGTTTGGTGCAGCGTCCTTAACAGATAAAATGAAAAATGAGGGATGCTAGCACCCATTAGAATTCAAGTTTTTCCACTCAAATAGGTGCAAACGTATATAAAGTCTTCTAATCTGCCTGGAAAATTGGGCAGCATAATACACATTCTGCAATACAGAGTAAAAACCTAAAAATTTGAAGTTTTTTTATAGCCTTAACTTAAAAAGCGCTTCTAGTTTTATACTTACAGTTTAGATAGGCAAAGTTTCCAAGCAAATCCTAGTAGAGGCATCATCCATGAGTGCTGTCCCTGAATTTAGGTGCCTGTCATAGGGTCTTTGCATCCCGCATTTCCAAAACTGTGCAACTACCTATTGATGATCAATACCATGCGGCCACAGTGACATCATAAGTGGGGAATTTCCCTCAAAATTTTGCGCGCGCTTCTACCGGGCTGACAGCAGGTCTATGTTAATGGAAGTTTTGAAGAGAGCCTCAGCTTCCAACAGTGCCTGGAAGTGTACGCTCGAAGAATTTCAGGTATGTATGGAATGATATAGGTAACATGAATTGATACAGTACAAATATTCATGAAAATAGCAATGCAGAGATCATTGGCTAATAATAACAGTTGTTATTATTCTGCTCTAGTTAAAGCTTAGTCTATTGTTAATAATACTGCCTGAACTATCTTGTGATGGTAGAGAAAGGACTAGGCTGATATTACATCAATATATGCTAGGTATAATTCTTTGTCCACTACTTGCTTCCTGGCTTTAAGCACCTTCCTGTGTGTGTGTGTGTGTGTGTGTGTGTGTGTGTGTGTGTGNTTTGCAAAATTCTTTCATGAAGAGGGAACTTGGAATTTTCCCAGAAGCAACTGAAGAGGTGGTCCGGTGTGGAGTAAAACACATTTTCATTCGGATATACTGCATTTGTAGCATGCCAGAAACATTTGACGTCAACATGATTTGTTGTGACAAATGTGAGAAGTGGTTTCACTTCAAGAGTATGAAGATTTCAAGAGAACCAAAATCTTGGTGTTGTAAGGAGTGTGATACTAGCTAACTTAAAGCAATAGGTTTCTATACTTTAACATTTGTCAGTCAATTTTTGATTTATAATGCAAAGATTCCCCATTATATGTATTTTATGTTTAGTTTTGAGTCCACTCCACTGTTTGGTAATGATCATCATTTGACATTTTATAATAGACAAGTAGTAAAAATTTTGAAAAAATAAGTAGTGTAGGAATGGGCAGTGCGGTAAAAAGTATTGGAACAAGGCAGGGTCTCAGTTTCGGCACATGACTACTTCATTTTTATTTTTAAACCCTCATATGGATTTTTCAGTGTCGTGTTGCAATAATCTGTACACTATAATAGTACCATAGCTTATCATAATTATTGCATTGGTTCACTATTATAATAATTATTTGGCTAAGCAATGGAGAAAACTATAATAGACAGGTATATAACCTGCTGGCCAAGAGTTGGGCATAAAAATAAAGTAGTCATGTGCCGAAACTGAGACCCTGCCTTGTTCCAATACTTTTTACCGCACTACCCATTCCTATCTTTTAAAAAATTTTTACTACTTGTTCATTCACTTCTTTCAACACTACAGTGTGGAGACTATCAGAGACTGGTTATTAACTTAGTCCCTACAAAAAGCTTGAGTCTCACCTACATGCACTTCATTATGCTAGAGGCTAGTGCGCATGCGCATAATAATGCCACGTGGATAATGACCTTTGAACTCTACCTACAAAGATGGCTGCATTGTAGTACATGAATTTATACACTAAGTTTCAAAGCTTTCTAGTTTTTGTTTAGGCCTATTTACGATGAAAACGAGTATAAAGGACTGTACTACCCAAGAAAAGAACTTACTTTGTGGCGTCAAAGTTGGCTCAACACTTTCTGGTTCTCTGGAAATCGTTTTCAAGTAAGTCAGTTAGAAGTAAGTTAGGAGAACAAAATTGCACTAGTGTGGCTTCTCGCCAGCGCTCTCACTACGAGTGATCAGAAAAGTTTCGGCAAATTTTAAGCCTTCCATGCAGTTGGTTTTCTGTAAAGGAGAGCCTCTGAGCAAGTTTGAAGCCTGTACTTTGTGTTGTTAGATTTTTATGGCGATAAATATTTTGTATTGTGTCTATGGGACAGTCGGCCCATTCCTACTATACGTACTACCGTACGTATGATAGTGCGTCAATACGTGTACATAACTATTCAGATTGCATGGTCCGTGTTTTAGTACAAAGGTTGGTCCGTCTAGTCCGGTCCGTATGGTCTGGTCCGGTCCGTGTTTTAGTCCGGCCCTTGACCTAACCCTTAAGGACAATTGAATCAAGCCATCCCTTGGAGTTGAACTAGATGACCAGTTCCCAAAACTTTATGTGGAGGATATCTAAGTACTAATCGAGTGCAGCCAAATGACCAAAGTGCAAGAAGTAAGAATCACTTTTCCATGTACTAAGGTATAATTGTTGGTTTGTAACACTCCTAGTTCATGTATGAAGGAGCTGTATCTAGGAGATAGCAAAAATTCAGGACATGCGCTCAGGGAATAATGTACTATAGCCCTTAAAGTTTGAATTGAAAGTATTGGACTTCAGGTGTGACTGTGTTTTGTACAACTCCCAGAGCAGTCAATATTTAATTAATTGGTTCATTAATGTTCATGCACATGATTATCACATGACCAAAAATTCTACTTAAGAATATAAAATAATATTAATTAGTGATATATTCAAGGTTTGACAAATAAGTATTGTGTGGAAACAAAAATTATATCAAAAAGATGTTTATAAATCGTTTATCTCACAGTAGAGATAAAGAACTTAGTTATTTGTGCGACTATGAACTTAGAAAATTTTCTACGACCAAGTTCACTTTTTGCTAGAAACTTTTATTTTGACTTGAAAACAATTTTCAGCACAAAAGGAACACTTTGGTGAAATTTAACTTTTTTCAACACATGGGACTTGGTGTAAATAACATTGTTGGTGAAAAACAAAGTTTTCTCACGGTAGAGATAAAGAACTTAGTTTTTTGTGTGACTATAGACCTAGAAATTTTTCTAAGACCAAAAAGTTCACTTTTTGCTAAAAACGTTTATTTTGGTATTCTTGCAGTTTAGATTCCGTAGGGTTAAAAATTTGCGTAATCACGTGATATTGTGATGTGATATTGTCGTGAGCTCAAAAGTGTGTAACTGACATTAAGAACCAAAGAAGCTTCTACTCGACTTCTACAAGCGTGGCTAGAACTCTAAAAGGTGCCTCGAAGGGATACTCTATCTATGGGAATGGTATATCAAGCTATTTAGGAGAATAGCCTCAGGTTAGTCAGCTAAGTACATTGTTTACTGAATTATTGAGTGTGGGTTTGATTGTGTGTGTGTGTGTGTGACAAAAATGAAGTGTGTAAACTATAGCTGTATTATGATTATAACTGTAAGTTAAACACTGAAAGTTGAAATGTATGATAGCCAATTATTGTAACAAAAATAAAAAAAATTTCTCAGTCACTGTTTATTAGCTACACCTTATAAACGTAAGAAATGTGTCGTATAAAGATAGTAAATGTAAAATCTTTTCCATATTTTCTCCTCCACATATACTCGACCAGGTAACTGGGAAACAGTTGTTTGCTAGTCCCATGACCCCTTTTCAGTTTACGCTTGGCTGCATACCAATTACCCTCGATGGACTGTGTGTATGCACCTGTAACTGGGTCTACGAAGTTGATGGAGTGGTTTAGAGTATAGTGAGTGTATCCCACAGTTGACAACCGATTGTATGCACCAGTCTCTTGTAGATCCAGTGTAGCCATAATGGACCTTGGACAGCCATAGTGCTTGTTAGGTTTATATCTACCGCCAAAAGTGTGCCAGAATATATCACGTGATTACGCAAATTTTTAACCCTACGGAACCTAAACTGCAAGAATAACTTTATTTTGACTTGAAAACAATTTTCAGCACAAAAGAAACACTTTGGTGAAACACTTTGGTGAAATTTAATTTTTTCAACACATGGAACATTCTCTTGGTGTAAATAACATTGTTGGTGAAAAACAAAGTTTTCTCACGGTAGAGATAAAGAACTTAGTTTTTTTGTGTAACTATGGACTTAGAAAATTTTCTAAGATCAAAAAATACACTTTTTGCAAAGAACGATTATTTTGGCTTGACAACAATTTTCAGCTCAAAAGAAACACTTTGGTGAAATTTTACAGTTTTCAACACATGGAACATTCTCTTGGTGTAAATAACATTGTTGGTGAAAAACAAAGTTTTCTCACGGTAGAAATAAAGAACTTAATTTTTTGTGTGACTATCAACTTAGAAAATCTTCTAAAACCAAAAAGTTCACATTTTGCTAAAAACGTTCATTTTGACTTGAAAACAATTTTCAGCACAAAAGAAACAATTGGTGAAATTTTACTTTTTTTAACACACTCAGTGTAGTTAAGGCTGCCTCATGTTTAAAATACATGCCACATGATGCCAGAATGGATACAACTGACAGAAATAAACTGAAGAAAAGAAGAAACCTTTACTACATAACTTAAATGCACATACATGCACTATGATTATATAATCAAGTCTGTTTCCATAGCAACTAGTATTACCAAAAAATTAATGGGTTTGGTGCAGCGTCCTTAACAGATAAAATGAAAAATGAGGGATACTAGCACCCATTAGAATTCGAGTTTTTCCACTCAAATAGGTGCAAACGTAAAGTCTTCAAATCTGCCTGGAAAATTTGGCAGCATAATACACATTCTGCAATACAGAGCAAAAACCTAAAAATTTGAAGTTTTTTTATAGACTTAACTTAAAAATCGCTTCTAGTTTTATACTCTAGTTTAGATAGGCAAAGTTTCCAAGCAAATCATAGTAGAGGCATCATCCATGAGTGCTGTCCCTGAATTTAGGTGCCTGTCATAGGGTCTTTGCATTCCGCATTTCCAAAACTGTGCAACTACCTATTGATGATCAATACCATGCGGCCACAGTGACATCATAAGTGGAGAATTTCCCTCAAAATTTTGCGCGCGTTTCTACCGGGCTGACAGCGGGTCTATCTATGTTAACGGAAGTTTTGAAGAGAGCCTCAGCTTCCCACAGTGCCTTGAAGTGTACGCTCGAAGAATTTCAGGTATGTATGGAATGAATATAGGTAACATGAATTAATACAGTACTAATATTCATGAAAATAGCAATGCAGAGATCATTGGCTAATAATAACAGTTGTTATTATTCTGCTCTAGTTAAAGCTTAGTCTATTAATAATACTGCCTGAACTATCTTGTGATGGTAGAGAAAGGACTAGCTATAGGCTGATATTACATCAATATATGCTAGGTATAATTCTTTGTCCACTACTTGCTTCCTGGCTTTAAGCACCTTCCTGTGTGTGTGTGTGTGTGTGTGTGTGTGTTTGTGTGTGTGTGTGTGTGCATGGGTTTCTATCTGTGCTTATATGCAGTGATGTCTATTCTCTATTTTATTTAGAATTTGCTGTAAAGATGACTGACAAAATTAATTGTGGTTTCGCAAGAGTGGCTGCTAGGCACTTCACTACAAAGGAAAGAACGTATCTTGCCTTCCGAGGCAAGATATACAAGCAAACCTATGGCACTGCCATGGGCTCTCCAGTCTCCGTCATGGTTGCTAACCTGGTCATGGAGGATGTTGAAGAGCGAGCCCTGACCTCCTTCGACAGGAAGCTCCCCTTCTGGAAACGGTACGTCGATGACACCTCCACTGCAATCCCTCGTGACAAATCGCAAGACCTACTGAGTCATCTGAATGGCATTGAACCCTCCATCCAGTTCACACTAGAAGAAGAGTCTGACGGAAAACTACCATTTCTGGATGTGCTCATGACTCACCAGCCAGATGGATCCATCTCGACTAGTGTTTACAGAAAACCATCGCAGTATCTGGATTTCAACTCCCACCACCCACTTTCTCACAAGACCTCCGTTGTGAACACTCTCTTGTCCAGGGCACATTCCCACACCACTACAACCAAGGAAAGGTCTGACGAGGTCACTAGGGTTTCCACTGCTCTTTGGAACAATGGATACCCCAAACCGTTAATACAGAAGTTGACCTCCAAGCGTGTTCCAACAAACCAAATGACAGAAGCACAAGAGAAGCCTGATTGGAAAGCCACAGCGGTCATTCCGTATGTCCGTGGCCTGTCCGAGTCATCCGCCGAATCCTGTCTCCTCTGAGGATTAGAACCTGTTTCAGACCACACAGGACTCTAAAACAGATCTTCCCAGGACCGAAGGATGAACCAGATGTCTTGAACTGTGCAAGTGTGATCTACAAGATCCCATGTGCGAACTGCTCTGTATGCTATATTGGACAAACTGGAAGGAGGTTGGGCCAAAGAATCATGGAACACAAACATGCAGTGAAGAACGGTGATTCCAATGTTTCAGCCCTAGCAGAACATTGCTGGACACACGACCACCCACCTGACTGGAACAATGTGGAAGTGCTAGCACAACCCCGGGATGAGATCTCCAGAACAGTCCAGGAAGCTATCCTCATCAGAAGGACTCCAAACACTATCAACAGAGACCAAGGTCAACTACCCCCCGAGTACGAGAACCTAATCCCAAGACCATGTGGAACATGTTTGTCTCCTTAATCCCACTAACCCACTCTCCAGTCCCTTCTTTTCATTTTTAATCATCGCTCAGCATTACTCATTTGTACCTCACCCCCAGCCCCACCCACTCTCAAACCTTGTAACCACACGCCCACTTCCTGTATGTACGTACATATTTAAAACCCCTGTCACGTCATTTACCATATTCACTGATGATGGTCAGCTGCATAATAGCGACCGAAACTTTTGAAAAATAAAAGTTTCAGTTTTATGATTAGTGAAATACTCTAAGTATAATTGAACTATGTCTAACCCTAGTCACACAAGTATTTTTGCAAAGGAAAGATCCTACCACGTGGAAGCATGCCAAAGATCGTGGAAGAGTTTTCACTCCTGTTCCTCACTGAAAGTGAGTTATGTCACTGCATCGAAACGATTTCCAGCGATATGTTCAAAATTCAACATGAAGTGGCATCCTGTTAGTAGTCGCAAAGACAACTTGGAAATGTTTAGTTTCAGTGCTTGGGCTAAGCTACCATCAGAAGAAAAGGAAAAACACACATGCAAGAACTGTGTACAATGTCAATAGAGCATTCCTAATCTCTTCTCAAGTTTTCCAATGGCTAGGAGAGCTGCTACGCAACCATCAATTAAATTTTCCCAGAAAGATCTTGCCAATTCCAAGCGATCTGGAAGGAAGGTGTTACGAGAGTTGAATGTCATCACACACATCATTTCTCACTGCCAATCCAGGACGTGATTGTAGACACACCTAAATTGAAGCTTGCTCACAAACCAACCAGTAAATCGAGACAACAAGAAAGGCGAAAAATCGAAAGAGAAGTCAAAAAGTATATAGAGCAAGAAATTGATGGACAAGCAACAGTACTACAAAACAGGATCAGCTGGAGAAAGTATGATAAAATTAGGCAATCTAATGGACTGGAACCTACACTAAAGAGAACACTTGAGCCAGCAGATTTTGATGATCACCACCCAGCAAAAAAGCGACGCCATGAAACATAAGAAGACAATTTGAACATCGACACTGAAATGCTTATTGTAGAAGCAAGATCATGGGCTGAAGATGAGAGAGTGAATTAGTCTGACGTTGGATTGAAGTATGGATTACAAGCTGCTAACCGTGGTCAAATCATCAAGGAGTTTTTGTCTTGTCAAAACATACCAGCAGCCCAAAGAGATCAAAAAGCATTTAGAGCACCCAGAAGAAAAAAGAAACGGCTGCGTGGAGGTAGATTAACAGTTCCAATGCCTCCTCCTACGACCACAGAGAGAAAGAAAATGAAATGGCGAATTTTGAATTGAGAATTTACCGTAGGTGAACAAGTTGTTGAACAGGATTACGTTCATCTTTATGTCACTCCACAAGCAGAGCTAGAAACCACAACCACTAAAGCTTCAGCTAGAGGATACCTCTTTCTGACATCATGAAAGAGTTGTTGGCAAAACATGAAAACCTCAATGTACTGCAAGCAAATGAAGACTTCACTACACTCAAACGACTAGAACTTGAATCTAGACTATCAAAGCTTTCTGTGAATTTTGCCAACACAGAAAGTCATGAGTAACTGAGAGAGAAGCTTGTATCTTTAGGTAGGCAACGCCATCTCAAGATGTGGCATGACCACTCTTCAGTCGCAGGACATAGCTACCTACTTCTTCTGGTGACACCCATTTATGATGAAGCATTTTTCTATACACCTGAGGAAATGCAACAGAAGACAGGGACAAAACTTGATGTACAGGCACTGGTAGAGCAGCCCGAAATACATATTCTCGGCAGATCAAATGCCTCAAAATGGTCTTTAACCAGTGCCGCCAAGAATGCCTATGCCAACTTAACAAACCACTTCAGACACAAACAGGATTTCCCATATCTGACGTCTTGCGATTTTTTCATGGAGATGGGCCTGCACAGCAGTACGAAGCAGGCCACAAGATAGGTGGAACATACAGCTGTGTCGGTTGTGGAGCCAAGACAGCTCGGTTTGACGATTTCGCCTACAGTCACTACACAGAAAAGCGTTCCTATCAAGAATGTCGAGATTTTGTCACCGATGGAGTAGTCTGGAAAAAGAGAGGTAAACACACAAAAACAAATGCACAAATCATGCACACAAATTTAAAGTTGCTTTCTTTGCTTACAAAGTTAAACACAATTAAGAACACATGTACTTATCATTGAGTAAAATCTCAT
The DNA here is from genome assembly GCA_964030475.1 of Tethya wilhelma. Classification (NCBI taxonomy): domain Eukaryota; kingdom Metazoa; phylum Porifera; class Demospongiae; order Tethyida; family Tethyidae; genus Tethya; species Tethya wilhelma. The sequence goes on from CAXIPT010000068.1 coordinate 89,423, forward strand.
ATATATATATATGTATAGAGTACAGTTGTATACGTAACCAAGGGAAAAAATGCAATTAAAATTCAATAAGCTTATGCACTTGTGCATCACACCCTTGGTTATAAAGCTGTACTCAATAGTCGTGAGATTAGGCCTTATGCATGCGTGTTGTGTGTGTGTGTGGGATGGGGGGGGGGGATGAATGCAATTACCGTATAGCCCCAAATTTTCGTGGTTCTAAAAGTCCATGAAAAGTCTGTCTTGGCCGTTTTGAGCAAATTTCGTGAATCACGATCTCTGAAATTATATTGCCGATATATGGTTTTCTAAATTTTCGTGATATACATGCAGTCGAATCACGAAATTCACAAAACTATTGTACCATGAAAATTTGGAGCTATATGGTATAGTGACTCAATAAGCACACACACACACACACACACACACACACACACACACACACACACACACACACACACACACANCACACACACACACACACACACACACACACAATATATATATCACAATACATTCAGGAATAAATCCTTTGGATGAATTGTAAGTTGGAGAGCTAAAGAAGGAGCTTGCCAAAAGGGGGGAAAATGTCGCTAGAAAGTTGAAGCCAGACCTAACAGAACAATGGAATGATCTACGGCAAGGCCTCAATGATGTTCCAGCATTGTTACAACCAACTCCTGAAGCTGATCTGCAAGATCTAAACTTAGAGAAAGATGAAATTTCTTGTATCGAACCTCTGCATGACATCAAAGGACACATAGCTCATATAATTGATGAGGCACTCGCTACAGCAAGTGGAGAAGTTTTAAAAAAGCTGACTACTATTAAAGAGAGTGTTTTATCTAAAGATACACTAAGGTGCTCAGATTACCAAAAAGCTATAGTTTTGATGTACATCGGTCTAGAACAAGTTGATCCAACATCTCAACTAACTGAAATTTTTCGGACAGCAGTGGAAATCAATGAGATTTTGTACAGTAAACCTTACAACTGAAACAGACAGCAAATACTTCGCTTTCACAAGATGACATTCAAGCATGTCATGTTGTGCAGGGAGCTTTTTAGCAATCCTAGGGAAGTTTCAAGAGCACGGATGTTCGGATGGTACTTTCATGCGATCACGTATCACGCTCTTATTGTAAACAGGCTCATCTCACCAAGTTCTCTGTACACAGAGCTGCAAGAAAGGATGTTCAACCAACTGAAATCTATAACAAGATCTACATCCAACCACCATCCTGATCAGATGCTAGTTAACATATTTGTTCGTATTCAAGAAGAAGAAAAAGCACATGCAAACAAGTCATTGAGTGTTTTGCAAGGAGAGGAAGTAAACTTCAACAATGCTTGAAACAGAAGACCAACACCATCATACCGAATTCATGGCTAGAGGACTATAAACCACTACCAGGCTCATCTAGAAAGAATTAGTGACTTTCTAGTAGAGGGGCCTAATGTTTGGTGGCAACCAACAACTACAGGTATTGAGTTTTTTGATGTACATGGATCCCAAAGAGAATTAACATGTCAACATCACTATCGACAGTCAAACCTTACTAATGTGGACACATTTTTAGTGAAACAATGGGAAAAATGCATTGAGCATCAAATTATTCTTCCCTGCAAAAGTATCCGTACCTTCACATATGAACTCTATTGTTCTCTCCTAGTACACTTGCCATCTTGTCTCACTCACTATTTCTGCTGTGTGTATATGTATATTTTACAATAATAATAATCTCTCTCTCTCTCTCTCTCTCTCTCTCTCTCTCTCTCTTTTATAAGTATACCTCGTTTAGTAGTAGGCAGCCTCTTTTTCCCGGAAGTAAAAATGAGCTGAGTCCCACTGCGATGATCACTCCTAGATAGCTTGGAAGATGCTGTCTGTGCATTTATAGACCAGAGCACTAAACTTTAAGTGTAGCGGAGCCAGGAGCGCTCTTGGTATAGCGAAGAACTGCCTAACCAGATATTTTTCAAGGCGCTGGGCTAAGGTCAAAGTAACACGTTGAAGGGAATTCCCCAAAATTTATATGACGTATTAACGTAAAACGTGGCGCGGGCAAGAAAAATATTGAGGCAGCCTTAACTACACTGAGCATGGAACATTCTCTTGGTGTAAATAACATTGTATGTAAAAAAAAAAAGTTTTTTCACGGTAGAGATAAAGGACTTAGTTTTTTTGTGTGACTATGGACTTAGAAAATTTTCTAAGACTAAAAAGTTCCCTTTTTGCTAAAAACGTTTATTTTGACTTGAAAACAATTTTCAGCTCAAAAGAAACACTTTGGTGAAATTTTACTTTTTTCAACACATCTCTTTGTGTTTGTGAAAAACAATTTTTTCCCAAGGCAGAGATAAAAAACTAAGTTTTTTTTGTTACTATGGACTTAAAAAACTTTCTAAGACCAAAAAGTTCACATTTTGCTAAAAACGTTAATTTTGACCTAAAAACAATTTTCAGCTTAAAAGAAACACTTTGGTGAAATTTTACTTTTTTCAACACATCTCTTTGTGTTTGTGAAAAACAATTTTTTCCCAAGGCAGAGATAAAAAACTAAGTTTTTTTTGTTACTATGGACTTAAAAAACTTTCTAAGACCAAAATGTTCACTTTTTGCTAAAAACGTTAATTTTGACCTGAAAACAATATTCAGCACAAAAGAAGCACTTTGGTGAAATTTTATTTTTTCAATACATGGAACATATTCTTATGCAAAAAACGTAGTTGCAAAGTTTCCTCACAGTAGAGGTAAAGAACTTAGATTTTTTGAGTGACTAAGGACTTCGAAACGTTTCTAAAACCAAAAAGTAAACTTTTTGCAAAAAAATGTTTATTTTAACTTGAAAACAATTTTCAGCACAAAAGAAACACTTTGGTGAAATTTTACTTTTTTTAACAACACATGGAACATTCTTATGGTAAAAATAACATTGTTTGTGAAAAACAAAGTTTTTTCACGGTAGAGATAAAGAACTTAGTTTTTTTGTGTGACTATCGACTTAGAAAATTTTTTAAGACCAAAAAGTTTACTTTTTGCTAAAAATGTTTATTTTGACTTGAAAACAATTTTCAGCACAATAGAAACACTTTGGTGAAATTTACTTTTTTCAACACATGTAACATTCTCTTGGTGTAAAAAACATTGTGAAAATCAAAGTTTTGTCACGGTAGAGATAAAGAACTTAGTTTTTTTTGTGTGACTATGGACTTAGAAAATTTTCTAAGACCAAAAAATACACTTTTTGCAAAGAACGATTATTTTGGCTTGACAACAATTTTCAGCACAAAAAATCAATCACAATTTTTACTTTGGTGAAATTTTACTTTTTTCAACATATGGAACATTCTCTTGGTGTAAAAAACATACTTTGTGAAAAACAAAGTTTTCTCACGCTAGAGATAAAGAACTTAGTTTTTTGTGTGACTGGACTTAGAAAATTTTCTAAGACCAAAAAGTTCACTTTTTGCTAAAAACGTTTCTTTTGACTTGAAAACAATTTTTAGCACAAAATAAACACTTTTGTGAAATTTTACAGTTTTCAACACATGGAACATTCTCTTGGTATAAATAACATTGTTTGTTAAAAGCAAAGTTTACTCACGGTAGAGATAAAGAATTTAGTTTTTTTGTGTGACCATGGACTTAGAAAATTTTCTATGACCAAAAAGAACACTTTTACTTTTTTCAACACATGGAACATTCTCTTGGTGTAAATAACATTTTTAGTGGAAAACAAAGTTTTCTCACGCTAGAGATAAAGAACTTAGTTTTTTGTGTTACTATGGACTTAGAAAATTTTCTAAGACCAAAAAGTTCACTTTTTGCTAAATAAGTTTCTTTTGACTTGAAAACAATTTTCGGCTCAAAAGAAACACTTTGGTGAAAATTCGTTTTTTTCAACACATGGAACATTCTCTTGGTGCAAATAACATTGTTAGTGAAAAACAAAGTTTTCTCACGGTATAGATAAAGAACCTAGTTTTCTTGGTGATTATGGACTTAGAAAATTTTCTAAGACCAAAAAGTTCACTTTTTGCAAAAAAACTTTCATTTTTACTTGAAAACAATTTTCAGCACAAAAGAAAAACTTTGTTGAAATTTTACTTTTTTCAACACATGGAACATTCTCTCGGTTTAAACAACATTGTTGGTGAAAAACAAAGTTTTTTCACAATAGAGATAAAGAATTTATTTTTTTTTGTGAGACATTAGAAAATTTTTTTGAGACCAAAAAGTTTACTTTTGCCTATAAACGTTTATTTTGACTTGAAAGCAATATTCAGCACAAAAGAAACACTTTGGTGAAATTTAACTTTTTTCAACACATGGAACATTCTCTTGGTGTAAAAAACGTTGGTGAGAAACAAATTTTTCTCACGGCAGAGATAAAAAACTTAGATTTTTTGTGTGACTTTGGACTTAGAAAATTTTCTAAGACCAAAAAGTTCACTTTTTGCAAAAAAACGTTTATTTTGATTTAAAAACCATTTTCAGCACAAAAAAGAAGCACTTTGGTGAAATTTTACTTTTTTCAATACATGGAACATATTCTTATGCAAAAAACGTAGTTGCAAAGTTTCCTCACAGTAGAGATAAAGAACTTAGATTTTTTGAGTGACTAAGGACTTAGAAACGTTTCTAAGACCAAAAAGTAAACTTTTTGGAAAAAAATGTTTATTTTAACTTGAAAACAATTTTCAGCAAAAAAGAAACACTTTGGTGAAATTTTACTTTTTTTAACAACACATGGAACATTCTCTTGGTGAAAATAACATTGTTTGTGAAAAACGGGTGTCTGAATTCGGTGGAGTGGAGTGGAGCAGTGGATTACTGGAATGGATTACTGGACTGGAGTACTGGAGTGATAGAATCCGTATAATATCTAGCCACATTTGCTTTCCTTTACACTTGCAGAAGCTCATTGATCGTTGTTTCTNCACACACACACGCACACACACTTACATATATGCATGCACACACACTCTGTCTCTCCACATATGTCACTCTGTCTCTCTGTTTGTGTGTGTGTACATGTGTGTGCGCACACACACCCATGTACACAGGCTCTCTCACTCACACATACATGCACACATATTCAGATTCCGTCTCACATGCACACACAATGTACACACACCTACACACATGCATACACACACATACACACACACTCCTGTCTCTGTCACATGCATACACTCACACACACACATGCACACAGGCTCTCTCTCTCTCTCTCTCTCTCTTTCACACACACACACACAGACACATACACACTGGCACTTACACACATGATTCACACACACTCTGATTCCCTCTCACACACGCATGCACACACACACACACACACACACACACACACACACACACACAGGTTAAAAAAAACTCCTGCATGTAGTCCAATAGTAAGATTTGAAATGGACATGCATCCAACAGGACATTTCATTTATCACAGCTAGTATGCTCGACGAAATGTTTCTTTATAGTACTCAAGATCCCTTATGTGTCATCCTATTTAGAGGTAGGTCAATTGTATCAATTATTGTTATTCATCCTTCTTTCAAATTAACCCGAGGCAACATTAAACAATGATGTTGTCTCATTAAGTACTGTATGCTTGATCTTTAGTTGACTCGAGTATAGATTATTACTTCATCTCTCTCTCTCTCTCCCGCTCGCGCGCACACACACACACACACACACACACACACACACGCACCATCATGTGTTTCACAGATCTGACAAATGAAGACTGAGGTGACCAGCTGCCTTACCTTGCAGAGCAATAATTATTAAATGATTGTATGCATTATATAGCAATGGAGTTAATTTTATAAATAAAAATATTGATTAATTCTATTATAATCGATTAATAACAGTTTTCTTACTTTCTAAATGCTTGATCTTTTAGCTTAGTTTTGGTGTAAATTGGCGCGGTTCAGCTGTCTCTTGTTTGTAAGTGGCGCGCTTGCAGGTAATAGGCGTGGCAATGTGTCACATGACTTACTAGTGCAAGATGGCCTCATAGAAAAGTATGTCAGTGAAAGAACGCCAAACGCGGTGGGTAAAGAATACAGTACAGAACTTGGATTTGTGCTTTCTTTGTAGAAAACTTATCTATACAGCTTTGTATAAATTATTTTTGGACAAAACTAGTTCATGAAGTCCGTCCAGCAAGCAAATTCTCGGGAAACACAGTCAATGGAGTGGATTCTGAATACTATTCTTTGAGTTTGACCTCTCAAACGGTACAGCATTGCTCATATTAATGAATTAAAAGTAAATTTAGACCCTTTTAAATACAGTGTAGTCCACATAATTCGAA